>AWOL01S0020165.1:136848-252855 GCA_000715115.1 Nicotiana otophora
AACTGCTCTGCCGTAGTAGGCTCGCTCATAGGTGCTCGGCCATACTAGGCTCTGTATCTCAACCAAGTGGGCTCGCTCATAGGCGCTCGACCACAGTAGGCTCGGTATATAACTTACCATCTGATCAGAGGTTGCCCAATATGGGCCTGCCCATCGATTATAGCTCGATGGTAATGAAAATACTGTAATACTGTATATATAGACTTTCTGCCCTCTTGACTGGAAAAAGGAAATACTCAATTGAATATGAAGTACCGATAAGGAGAATATTGTAACTTACAAGACTAGGAAAAGATACGTAAATTCCAGGACATGAATATTTTCTTTATACCTCGTTATCAAACTTGTGTAATTACGAGATCATGCAAAATGAAGGAAGAGCTTAGCCTTAACATACTTGGAGTAGGAAAAAGTCCATATGATATTCTTGGAAAAGATTACACCGTACTCCTTTAGAACCACAAAACTTTACGGTGCTAAGGTCCTAATAATTCTTGTTGGAATCGTTTGGTTGCAAGAAGTCTTGTTGCAAACTAGAAAGAATTGCTAATGTTCTGTAGTGTCTTTGTATCCAAATATGAGAAATGAAGTGTCTTGCACTTAATTCCTTACTTTTCCACCTAACTAAAAATGAGTAAGAGTCATTTGTTTGGTTTAGTGGCTTGCTGCCACGTGGGGGTGGGGTGGGGATTTTAACCTTATCCAATAATCAATTAATTAATTAGGTAATATCCCGCTATCCGGTAATTAATCAATTACTCGCATAATTAAGAATTGTCTCAAATTACCTAAAATTCTACTTATTTTTAATACACTTTATACATCCTACTATCCTGGTCATATGGTACCTTGTATGGTACTAGTCCATAAATATCGGGTATTATCGCTCGACCCGTATTTTATCCCAAAATGTCAAACTTCGATGAAATTCATTTTCTTCGATTTGCTTACCTTCTCACCTTTACCAATTTACTCATAACTTGTTTAAAATAGCATAATGCTTATAGTCACGAAATAATTTCATTCTCGAACTTGCGTCGATTAACTTACGACAAAACTTTATCATACGAAAATGCGGGATGTAACATCATTCCCCCCTTTGGAACATTCGTCCTCGAATGTTGACTGATATACTTATCATTTTCATAACTTATGTCCTCTGAATACTTTAGTACTTTCCTTGTCATCTAAGCAACTGTTCTGTGAATAATTCTAAGGGCCAGGTCATTCCCCCCTTTAAGCTTCTTTCTCACAACACGACTTGTAGTCGGAATCCTTCTAATCTCGTAACTGTTGCTACCTTCTGTCATAGA
Organism: Nicotiana otophora; assembly: GCA_000715115.1. Taxonomy (NCBI): domain Eukaryota; kingdom Viridiplantae; phylum Streptophyta; class Magnoliopsida; order Solanales; family Solanaceae; genus Nicotiana; species Nicotiana otophora. The sequence goes on from AWOL01S0020165.1 coordinate 138,162, forward strand.
TCCGTTTATCCATCCGTATGACTTTACTGCCATAACTCTTACTTTGATTTATCNTGCTACCTTCTATCGTAGATTCGTTTATCCATCCTTATGACTTTACTTCCATAACTCTTACTTTGATTTATCGTTATTGAGGGCTGCTACCGAACTCCAGGTTACTTTTGTTGCTTATCCTATATGCAATAAGCTAAGTCCTTTAATGCCTCCTCATTACTGTTCATCTTAATAATGACGGCCTAATCTCATTTCATACTTTGTGACCTTTGTCCATCCATTGTTGATTCTTCTTAATACCGATAACTTGGCCTCTTATGTAACACTACCGCTAGGGCTCACGTCTCATCGGGGAACATTTGAAGTGATTTTTCTAATCCACTTAGGGGTGATACTGTACTTCAATGACCGTATTTTATAGCATCCCAATGTGATTCACTTACGTGGATATTTTAATCTCGTACAATCCATGAAATCCTCTTCAAATCATTACTCACTCGAAGGTCTAAACGCCATCCTTTATCTATCATAATCACACCCTTATTTCACTACCAAGGCAGTATTCCATCTCTTCTAAATGCTACTAGTCATAGACTCCTTTGAGCTTATTCAAGCACCCATCAGCTCTCTCTCATTTTCGTGGGCTTAATCCCGAGGGCTTATCCATTCTTGTCACCTTCTCACTCGCCCTTTCTTATCCTTACTCCTGTCTTCCTACAATCTTGTCACTCTACTATACTTTAGCTTGCGACCCATACATATCCATTTATACTACTCGCATCCTTCCTTCAACTTCCTTGCACCATAGATTTCCTTGTGTTATTCTGGAACATCAAGTGATACATCAAATCTTCTCTAACTTTTCTTTTACTTTCTTAACTAGACCTCTCGATACCTAGAAATCATAGGCTATAATATATGCCACTGACGATGCCGCTATCATTCCTGGATATTGAATCCCTGCGGTTCTAGCCTTCTATCCGAAGAATGGACTATTCCCAACCTTCTGCATCTGAGTATCTTGTATGTTTTTCACTTTTACCTTACTTACCTTAAAATCTCGCATCACATCTTCTATCTCTTTCATGACCTCCTTTCCACATAGGTATAATTCATATTCACAACTTAAAGCTCTATTATAATACTTGCACCTCTGGTGTATACACAATCCGATGAGAGCTTCATACCGACTTCTTATAGAGCCATTATAGAATATGGTTGTTGCATTATCTCTCTTGCACCTCTGATATTAAGAGTGATTCTACCATGTTCTCAAGCGCAATTTCTATAATTTTCTAGGTCCAATAATCAGACTCCTGATTTACTTCGTTATTGTAACTCTTTCGTTTCCTCTTCCTTCTGATCAACCTTTACGTAGGCTTAAGCTATCTTCCGATCTGTGGCTCATGGCAGTAGTTATTACTTTAAACCTTCATGGACGCTATGAAATATCCATGATAAAATCTTATAACAATTCAATCTTTTATCTATGACCTGGGCTCAATTCTTTCTTTTAACCTATACCAGAATCTTCTACGGCTGTATGATTGTCAACATATATGCCGCATGGATAATACTCCGAAATCTTAGGTACATTCATTATGTAATTTTCTCTGGATCATTGATCGAATAATTCCTTCCATTCCTTCTCAACTTTCTTTAAATGCAAGCAATTTCTTTTCCTAGTTATTCTGCCTCCTTGTTGCGTGCATACTTAGCTTATTTTATTGCCCACACATATTGGAATTCCATAAAACCCATATGATCTTGAATATCACCTTTTGATTTTGATATATATATATATATATATATTTTCTTCTTCCTGTTCATTAGCCACGATAGGTGCCACCTGCTGATGGAGTGCATACAATGTTGTTGTGAGACTGTTGTTATATGACCGTTTCCTCTTTAGGTGATTATGCTTGGTTAAAACCTTATTCCTTATATCCTTCGCTAGTCTTTCATTATAGTACTTAGGGAGGACCCTGTGATTCTTGCAAGGCTGTGAGCTTATTATATCGTATACTCGACGGAATGTTTGATGTTCGTACTCACATATAAAATTCCTTAGTTACTTACCTCCATACTTATATGCTTGTACGGTTGCTCCTGAACTGAAGTTTTGGCGGTCTTCCCTTAACACTAATACGGTATCTTTAACTACCCCAACTCCTATCCGAATATTTCACAAGGTCACGATATCATATCTGCGAGACTGAATTCCCCATATTGGGGTTCACTCCGTTTATCTTGCACGATCTATTGATTTGTCTGTATCCTCTTGTCTAGCCATAACTAGGCTCTTCCTGAATCAACTACTAACTACTCATTGGCTCATTCTCATATCAATATTCTGCGTAATCTTTCATGGGTCATTTCCTTTATCTTAACTTACGTCCCACACTGCTCCTTATCTATCAATAACATCTCAGGCAGGAACCCTTACCTCATCTCCTTGACGTCGTATTTGCATAATGTTCTGGAATCGTAGCATATCTACAGGACTTGAATAAGTGCAATCTTATCCCTTTCTCATTCTTATCACATTTTTCCTTTACCATTTCCATAGTTACTAGAACCACTTAATTCTGACCTAATGGGACATCACACCATATTCCCCCCTTTAGGGGAGCACTAAGATTTAGTGATACGATGATCTACGTATAGATATTTTACCCTCTCATCTTTGGCATCTTTTCACATCATCGATGATCCTTACTCGCCTCGCGGTAATCCTTCAGTACCAAGGATAACGAAATTCCTCACTCGCGAGGGTGACACTTAGTGTAATTGGCACAGACAGTCCCTTAAGCTTAACTTTACTCACCTTGCTTGCTTTAGGGAAGCGTCTTCCTGAATGACCATTCTCAGAATTTCTCATGAATCTTTTTCTGTTGTCCACTCTATTATCGCTGGAACGAAATCTGAAATTCTCATGATGCTGACTATTATCCAATCACTCAGTCCCTAATTCATGTTTAGTTTTTCTTGTTCACCAGCCCATACTGATTTCTATTGTTCAGGAGTCTAACTTTTCCTTCCGGTAGTCGCATTGGAGTTACGAACTTATTTCTTGAAATGAAGATATGACTTTATGGCCTATACTCTTTTGTTGCCTCAAGGCCTGTCACCTCTCGTCTTTTGTTTCAATTGACTATAGACTCTGTAATATTGTCATCTTTTTGATCCACCGTTGTCATCCATGTATCATATCTTACTCATAATGCTTCATTAACTCTTTTCTTATTTTCCGCTAACATTTATGTCTATCACTTTATTCTAAAAACTCGAACAAGACATTCTTTTGCTTTTAGCTCCCCTTGCTCTATCCAGTGGCTCTTGGGGTTGCTTAACATTCTTGCTCTACTAGGGACGCGAGCCACACTAAGGTAATATTTATCCCTTCCATGCATTATTCACATCTAATTGTAATATTCTAGAGTGCACCATCTGGGTGCCTCACAAGGAGATCTATTAGCACCTTTGTAATATCCTTCAGAAATGCCAACTAATACAAACAATCCATTTACCATTTTAAATTACACATGTTAGCCCCTAATAAGGTATAATTGAGATGGTGTGGCCAATTCTACATACGTCCGTTACTGTTGAAAGTAAGTCACAATGCTTATACTTTTCTGCCGGAGTTGAAAATATCGGTAATCTTTATTAACTGGGTTCCTCGTACCCTTCTCATCTTGCTCCTTTTACTTGTTAAGCTTGTATCTATCATCTGAACCTCTCATTGCCTTTCACCATAGAGATGGATAGACCTCACATTTAACCTCCAGTTGCTTTCAGGTAAGCTTACACGTAAGGTTCACACATGTTCTGCTGAAGACCTCACATTTATCCATCATAGGAATGATGCAAACTCGAGTTTCTCTAACTCAACTCTTCCACAACTATATCTCTACCAATCATCTTTCTGGACATAGGTATCGTCGTATTATGAATAAGATAGAGTTTAGGAAATTGAGTTCTTACAACGGAGCTCAACCACACGATCTAGAGTAAGAAGAAAGAGTGGCAGTCTTAAATGCCATGTAGCCTCCTGCTTATAAGTGTGGTGCACGACACACCCATAAACAAGACTCTATTAGACACGGCTTGTAGACTCCCTAGGACAGAACTACTCTGATACTACTTTTGTCACGCCCCGAACCTGGGAACGAGACCGGCACTCGGTGCATCACTATATCCTCGCATACCAACTTGCGACTAAGGGACTCTAAACATATAATGTCATACTTTGGCCATAGGCCAAATTGCAAGACAATTGCGAATACTGACTAAATATCAATAAAAAGCTGGGCCGACAAGGCCGTCATAACTACTACAGCTGGCAATCCAACAAAATGTACATAAAAGGCCTACAAGCCCAACATACTGCATTAACTGACAGGATATGTCTACAAGCCTCTACTGATGGATATACAGTGATCGGAACAAGGCTCCGACCTACTCATAACATATATATATGTATACACACACAAAGATGTATGTAAAGCTCTAGACCCGGCAACTCTGAAGGTTATAAGGCATACCGATCAAGCTGAACTTGGGCAACACCTAATAAGGAGGTCTACCCGTCTGTCTGTCTGAACCTGCACGCATGAAATGCAGCGCCCCCAAAAAAGGGATGTCAGTACGAAATAATGTATTGAGTATGTAAGGCACTATACTGAAAACTGAAACTGAACTGATAATATAATAACTGAAAGCAACTGGAGGTCAAAGATAATCTGAAGATATGCTTACCTACTGATACTGACTCAACTCTCTCAATATAGTAAGTAAAATAGTTATCCGGCCCTATAAGACTCGGTATATATATATAACTGCTCTGCCGTAGTAGGCTTGCTCATAGGCGCTCGGCCATACTAGGCTCTATATCTCGACCAACTGGGCTCGCTCATAGGCGCTCAGCCATAATAGGCTCGGTATATATATATATATATATATATATAAAACTGCTCTGTCGTAGTAGGCTCGCTCATAGGCGCTCGGCCATACTAGGCTCTGTATCTCGACTAACTGGGCTCGTTCATAGGTGCTCGGCCACAGTAGGCTCGGTATATAACTTACCATCTGATCAGAGGTTGCCCAATAGGGGCCTGCCCATCGATTATAGCTCGATGGTAATGAAAATACTGTAATACTGTATATATANCTGCCCATCGATTATAGCTCGATGGTAATGCAAATACTGTAATACTGTATATATAGACTTCCTGCTCTCTTGACTGGAAAAATAAAATACTCAATTGAATATGAAGTCCCGATAAGGAGAATATTGTAACTTACAAGACTAGGAAAATATACGTAAATTCCGGGACATGAATATTTTCTTTATACCTCGTTATCAAACTTGTGTAATTACGAGATCATGCAAAATGAAGGAAGAGCTTAGCCTTAACATACCTGGAGTAGGGAAAAATCCATATGATATTGTTAGAAAATGTTGCACCGTACTCCTTTAGAACCGCAAAATTTTACGGTGCTAAGGTTCTAATAATTCTTGTTGGAATCATTTGGTTGCAAGAAGTCTTGTTGAAAACTAGAAAGAATTGCTAACGTTCTATAGTGTCTTTGTATCCAAATATGAGAAATGAAGTGTCTTGCACTTAATACCTTACTTTGCCACCTAACTAAAAATGACTAAGAGTCATTTGTTTGGTTTAGTGGCTTTCTGCCACGTGGGGGTGGGGTGGGGATTTTAACCTTATCCAATAATCAATTAATTAATTAGGTAATATCCCGCTACCCGGTATTTAACCAATTACCCGTATTATTAAGAATTGTTTCAAATTACCTGAAATTCTACTTATTTTTAATACACTTTATACATCCTACTATCCTGGTCATATGGTACCTTGTATGGTACTAGTCCATAACTATCGGGTATTATCGTTCGGCCCGTATTTTATCTCAAAATATCAAACTTCGACGAAATTTATTTTCTTCGATTTGCTTACCCTCTCACCTTCACCAATTCACTCATCACTTGTTTAAAATAGCATAATGCTTATAATCACGAAATAATTTTATTCCCGAACTTGCGTCGATTAACTTACGACGAAACTTTATCGTATGAAAATGCGGGATGTAACAGCCATGAAGCGTATGATAAGGGATTCGCAGGCCATAAAATGGTGTCCTTGGGCCATGAGGATGGTTCCTCTGGACTATGACGCATTTGAATAATGATATACAGTTTGGAGAGTTCCTCCGGCCATGGCATGATGTCTTCGGGCTATGAGGATGATGCCTTCCGACGATGATGCTTTCAGACAATGTGGCGATGTTTCAGCCCATGAAATGCACGGATGCATTGATATTGATTGCTTGATAAAGGGAACAGGTGATGATTAGTCATATGAAGGAAAGCAACGTTTAGCCTTATATGAGATGAGGGCAGTGCTAAGCCCAATGCAGAGGATGGAGACAGCGCTTAGTCTCACGCAATGTAATAAGGGTAGTGCTTAGCCCTATGTAGGGGAAGACGATGCTTAGCCTTATGCAATAATGGAGGAAGTGCTTAGCCTCATGCAATATGATGAAGACAATTCTTAGTCTCATATAGAGAAAGGCAGCGTTTGCCTTATGCAGTAATGGAGGCAGAGCTTTGCCTCATGTAATGTAATGGAGACAATGCTTAGTCTCATGCCAAGTAAGGAAGTATTTTGCCTTATGCAAATGGTGGCAGTGCTTAGCCTCATGCAACTTAATGGAGACAGTGCTTAGTCTCATGCAAGGGAAGGTAGTGTTTAGCCTTATGCAAATGGAGGCAGTGCTTTGCCTCATGCCATGTAATGGAGACAGTGCTTAATCTCATGCAAAGGAAGGCAATGTTTAGCCTTATGCAAATGGAGGCAGTGCTTAGCCTCATGCAATGTAATGGAGACAGTGCTTAGTCTCATCCAAGGGAAGGAAGTGTTTAACCTTATACAAATAGAGGTAGTGCTTTGCCTCATGCAATATAATGAGGGTAGTGCTTAGCCCTATGCAGGAAAATAGTGATTATATGTGAGAGAGAAGAGTGGTCCTTAACTTGGCGCATTTGTGCTTGGCGACTTCTGTTGGTCTGAGGATAGTGATCTTATTGTATGTATATATCTGTGGACGTGCTTGTTATGTTTATGGCGCCTGCATCCAAAGAACAATCGTGAGTTGTGGAGCAAAGTTTGGTTCGTGGTCTCAATTCCTCATTTCGCCTTCGCTCATGTCTTGACACCTTATTCGAGTCACCCTGGGTAACATCTGGCTGCTACAGAAAATGTGGTTTTTTGAAAATATGCATTTATGGTAAATCCTTTGTAAGTAATGTAATTGTTTTAAAAATAATTAACAAAAGTAAACAGTTTGGTCGAATTGTAGACCGTGACATGCTTTGAGACATTGCGGCCTTTTTAACTTGGAATTTTGAGGACCCCCCTCAAAATTCTGCCCCAGTTTAATGTATACTTCTGGCGATACGTTACTTGGTAATCCACAATGTAATGAAGTTGACGAAAACTCAAAATCTTGCCCCGGTTTCTAACCGTAGAGGGGAATGAAGATTTTATTCTGATGTGACCGAACCCATAGGGCTGTCTATGTATCCCCTCTTAAGCAGAAATCAGGTCAAGCGTAGTTCATGTTACATCAAAAGAAAGTGCAAATACAATCTCAAACATAATATATCTTGACGGCGTCCAAATTGATAGGTTTTGGCCATATTTCTCCATCCATCTCTGCAAGTATAAGTTCTCCTCCTGACAGTACTCGGTGGACCATGTAAGGGCCTTTCCAGTTAAGTAAGAAGTTTTCGTTTGCCTCGTCCTGGTGCGGGAAGATCCGCTTCAACACCAATTGCTCCGGTGTGAATTACCTCGGTCTAACCTTCTTGTTGAAAGACCTTGCCATTCTATTCTGGTAGAGTTGACTGTGACACACTGTGTTTATCCTCTTACCATCAATGAGAACCAATTTCTCATACCGGCTCTGTATCCATTCCGCATCGCTGAGCTTGACCTCCTATATGATTCTTAGGGAAGGAATCTCCACCTCGGCGAGTATAACAGCTTCAGTGCCGTAGACAAGTAGATGGGGGTTGCCCCAGTTGACGTGCGGACTATTCCCCCTTACTCTTAATGTCCCCGACATCAACCATCGGAATACCACCACCCAGAATAAACACCACCCCAAAACACACAAGCCCAAAATCCGCCACCCATAGCTCTACAAAATCCTCCCGCAATGCACCAGTATCACAATCCCGCACCTCCTAAAAACCTTAAACCCCACCAGTACAAACCCCTCAACCACACCACCATCACCCAACCTAGTATCAGCAAACTACTACTTATCATACCCCTCAAAACTCACCCCAACTTACCTTCGATTCCCATCAAACCTCAATAAATGATCACCCATACACCCAAGTCCCGGGAACAGACCAAGGTAGCCAATATAGGTAGAGACCTTACCACACACCCCACAACAAACCCTATACATACCCGAACCAACCGATAAGGACCTGCTCATCCGAAACATGGTAGAGGAGCAAAAGAAACTAACAGGAAGTGTCCAGAGTGTTGAAGGCGGGAAAGGCGTTGAAGGTTTGAACTACGAAGACTTTTGTATCCATCCAGATGTGGAACTGCCGGAGGATTACAAACCTCCTAAGTTTGAGATGTTTGATGGCACCGGTGATCCTAAGGTGCATTTAAGAACCTAACGTGACAAGTTTGAGGAGTGGGAAAGAATGAGCAAATCCGCATGAAATTGCTCATGCGATGTCTTATAAGTGATGCTTTATCTTGGTATATTAGCCAGAATCCGAAGAAGTGGGCAAACTGAGTAAGCATGGCATCTGATTTCATGGATATATTTAGGTTTAACACAGAAAACGTGCCATACATTTTCTATATCCAAAATCTCAAGAGAAGCCAACAGAAACATTATGTGAGTATGCTACTCGCTGGAGATCGGAGGCCACCAAGGTGAGGCTGCTACTAGAAGAAGAGCGAATGAACAAATTCTTTGTTAGAGCTTAGGATCCACAGTATTATGAAAGATTGATAGTAATAGAGAATCACAAGTTCTCCTACATTATCAAGTTGAGAGAAAGAATAGAAGAAGGAATCAAGAGTGGTATGGTGACCAATGTTGAGGCATGCAAGCCACCAACAAAGCCTTACAGTCAGGAGGTATCTCGAAGAAGAAGGAAGTGGGTGCCGTGATGGTAGCCCAAGGCCCTAAGTCTCCCCTTACCTATCAAACACCTCCACCCACATATCAACCCTTACCTCAAAAATACCAATACCCTACCACTACCTACCATACATATAATACCTAACCTGCATATTACCATTCACCCCTTCCAACCAGCCAAAACTACCCAAAGCCATGACCGAACTTTGATCGCAGAATTCCCAGACAATACACCCTTATTGCTGAACCCATAGCCCAACTATATGAGATATTGAAGGTCACAGGTTATGTCACTCCCATTCCTGCTATAGCTGTTGAAAATCCTTCCCAGTGGGTTAACCCCAACAAAACTTGTGCATACCATTCAAGCATGAAGGGTCATACTATCGAGGACTGCCGCATGTTGAAAGACAAGATCCAGACACTGATTGACACCAAAGTTATACAGGCAAAAGAGTTTGCGCCGAATGTCCGCAATAACCCTCTTCCTGATCGTAGGGGCGAGAGAGTGAATGTGATAGAAACTGATGAAGAATGGGATCAAAAAAGATCCATCGAGCTTATCCGAGAGGGGGAATCTCCCAAAACATCCCCGATCACCCTCTCGCCAATTGTGGTGCAAACCGAGGCACCATTCAAGGCCGAGGTAGCTACACCTTTCACTGTAATGGTAGCTCCAACACCGTCTTATAAGTCAAATATTGTCCCATAGGATTAGGTGGCGGAGGCAAGGAGAAAAGGAAAATCCCAGATGGAAGAGACATGTGTTGCACAAGGAATGACCAGAATTGACATGGTTTACACACCTGAAAATCTTGGAGGAAAAAGTAATGAGACCGCACCGAAACTACCTGTCGTGGAGACATGCACTGATGACCTTTGGAGGAAGGTACATGCGAGGGAATACTCTGTTATTGATCACTTAAACAAGACTCCTGCTCAAGTATCCATCTTATCACTGTTGCAAAACTCAGATGCGCACAAGAATACCTTGATGAAGGTGTTAAGTGAAGCTTATATACCCACTAGTATCACTAGTGGAGAGATGGCGAATATGGTGGGACAGACACTGGAGAGTCACAAGATTACATTCCACGAAGACGAGCTACCGCCGCAAGGATTGAGTCACAACAAAGCATTGCACATCACTGTGAAATATGAAGACAAGTTCATTGCTAGGGTTCTAACAGACAGGGGTTCAAGTCTGAACATATGCTCGCTGACTACTTTGAAAAGACTGGTATAGGCCTACATGAGATACGGATGGGAGTTATGAATGTGAAGGCATTTGATGGGTCTTAGAGAGCCACTATCGGAGAGATCAACCTTGATCTGCAGATGGGCCCGACTTGGTTCGATGTTGAATTCCAGGTGCTAGATATATCCGCTACTTATAACTTGTTACTGGGACGACCATGGATACACACGGCTGGGGCAGTCGCTTCTACTCTGCACCAGACTGTGAAGTTAGAGTGGAATCACTAAGAGGTGATTATTCACGGAGATGGAAGTAACCCTATATACACCGACCAGACTGTGGCAACTATCGAGAATCGGAGGAAATTGGGAGGAGAAACATACCACAACATTGAGCGGATACATGCAATCGAGAAGGGGCAATGGTGGAGCAACAAGATAGAGAGCATACTGATATGGTTAGGGTATGAACCAGGCAAGGTTCTTGGTCCAAAGCTTCAAGGAAACACATAACCGATACAACCACAATATCATGGCACAACCTTTGGTCTCGGATATGAATACACCATGCAAGAATATAATGATTGGACTTTGCCAGGGCGTGACTTCTACTATCCATTGGAACAACCCATACCACCGCTGCACCAGACATTTCGCCAGACTAATGTAATTTGGGGATCCGAGGAAGATGAGGTTTTGGCCGGCATGAGGAATCTATTTCTGGATGAGGAAAATATGGGTTGTGCGATCTTGGAGGATAAGGAGGAAGACCTTACAATTTAGACAATAGGAGAAGGAGATGTTCTCAGGAACTGGACTGCTGCACCATCCCGGGCTCGCCGAGCACCTGGGTAGCCTTGGTAGAACAAGCATGATTTATTTTTAAAAATTGTTTTTGGCATTTAAGACATTTTCAATGTTTTGGTTTGAAATAATTACTCAAGACATCGAGTCGTACTTGTTGACATTTTTAAGTTTTATTAATGCATCATTGCTTTTCGTTTATTTATATTATTATCTTTTAACATTCTTTTTCAGCATAACTATTACATATCCTGATGAACCTACGATTGTGACATGTAATAAGACAACGCAACATAAGGATTCAGAAGATTGGTAAGATGATATAATACCTATTGTCAAAGAAGTAGAGAATTTTGAGAGCAAACCAAAGTCCAATCTAGAAGAAACTGAGGCAGTTAACTTAAGGGATTCTAAAATAGTCAAAGAAACCCGCATTAGCATTCATCTATCACCATCAGAGAAGGAAGAGTACATAAAGTTTCTAAGGGAATATGAGGATATTTTCGCATGGTCCTATAACGACATGACTATGTTAAGTACATCGATTGTGTCTTATAAGCTACCTACCAACCCTATGTGTCCACCACTAAAGCAGAAACTTAGGAAATTCAAGCCAGATATGAGTTTAAACATAAAAGAAGAGGTTACCAAGCAAATCAAATCCAAGGTCCTTTGGGTGGTCGAGTACCCAACCTGGATAGCCAACATTATACCGGTTCCAAAGAAGGATAGGAAAGTCAGGATGTGCGTTGAATATCGAGATCTAAACAAAGCAAGTCCTAAGGATGAGTTCCCATTGCCCAACATACACATGCTGATTGACAACTGTGCCAAGCATGAACTCCAATCCTTTATGGATTGCTTCACAGGATATCACCAGATTTGGATGGATGAAGAGGATGCCGAAAAGAAAGCCTTCATCACACCACGGGGAATATACTACTACAAAATGATGTCGTTTGGTTTAAAGAATGCTAGGGAGACTTACATGAGGTCCATGACTACTCTTTTCCAAGATATGATACACAAAGAAATAGAGCTATATGTGGATGACATCATCATCAAGTTTAAGAGGAGTTCGGATCACATAACAGACTTGAGAAAGTTTTTCGACCGACTATGAAAGTACAATCTAAAGTTGAATCTTGCAAAATGTGCTTTCAGAGTCCCTGCTAGAAATTTGATGGGTTTCATCATCAGTCGCCGTGGTATTGAGTTAAACCCATAAAAAATCAAAGCTATTCAGGACTTGCCACCGCCAAAGAGAAAGAAAGATGTGATGAGCTTTTTTGGATGCCTCAATTATGTCAGCCATTTCATAGTACATTCAATGGTAATATGTGAGCCGATATTCAATGCTGAGGAAAGATATTGCGACAAGCTTGACCGAAGAATGTCAAAGGCCTTTCGATAAAATCAAGGAGTACCTGTCCAAGCCACCCATGTTGGTCTCACCAGAGCCCGGGAGACCTCTATTACTATACCTATCCATGTTGGATGGAGCTTTTGGTTGTGTCCTGGGGCAACATGATGAAACTGGAAGAAAGGAGCAGGCGATATACTATCTGAGTAAGAAGTTCATACCTTACGAAGCCCGATACTCTTTGTTGGAATACACATGTTGCGCCTTGACATGGATAGCCCAGAAATTGAGGCACTACTTCTGTGCATACACCACATATCTCATATCGAGGATGGATCCGCTAAATGACATCTTTCAGAAACTCAGGCCTACGGGTAAGTTAGCAAAGTGGCAGATATTGCTAAGTGAGTTCGACAACCTATGTGACTTTGAAGGCAATCATGAGGCAAGCAGTGGCCGATCACCTGGAAGAGAACCCTGTAGATGGAGAATATGAACCATTGAAGACGTATTTTCCCGATGAGGAAGTGTCATTTGTAGGGGAAGATATTGCCGAAACATATGATGGTTGGAGGATATTTTTTGACAGAGCCACAAACTTCAAAGGAATGGGCATCAGAGCTGTTTTGGTGTCAGAAACCAGTCAACATTACCCGGTATCCGCCAAGCTCAGGTTCCCATGCACCAACAATATGGCAGAATTGTAACACCCCGAAAAACTTTGAAGTACATAAGCGCTATTAAGAATGTTGATGTGCACTACTTATATTATTTTATGTGCAGATGAGGACTATTAATATGATGGATATCAATTGGATATGATAATAAATGTATGAGGCATATTATATGTGATGTGGGGTCTAAGGAGAGACCTAAGTCCAAGTCAAGTTAGAAATTTCACGATAGACTAAAGTTTCAAATGGGTACGCATAAGACCAAAATTTAAACAAACGTATCTACATATATATAAGGGTTTATGTGATGATCAACCTATCAAATGAAATATATTTGAGTCTAGTTTCTAACTCTTTAAATTGTTCGTCATTTGGACACTCCTACAAGAAGTTATGACCAAATTACCAAAGGCTGGAAGAATGTGATTCTGCGGTCAGATGTGCGATCGCAGAATCATTATGCAAACCGCAAAACTGATTCTGTGACCACAAAATGGTCGCAGACCTGATCAATGCAATCCAGTTTTGGGCATCAGTTTTGTGGTCCATTGTGCGACCTGCATACCCATTGTGCAGTCTATTGTGCGACCGCATACCTGAGTTCGGAGGGTCCATATTTCTATTTTCATAACCCGACCCCATTTTGATAAATAGGCTTTGGGGCTTATTTTGGGGCAATTATCTGATGATTTTAGAGAGAAGTGAGAGTGTTCTAGAGAGATGAAGAAGCTCAAGTGCTTTTTTCATCAAGATCTTTTCCAAGCTTTGAAATCCAACAAGGAAATCTCACAAGTTCTTCATCTAAGAGGTAAGGTTCCATACCCTAGTTTTCAATTTCGAATTTGGGTAGAAGATGGTTGATTAGGAGTATGATTCTTGGGTATGAGAGTATTATTTATACATGCATGTACCAATAAGGTTTGTGGGAATATTGTTGAGCTTAAATAAGTAAAGATTGGATTGTAGAATGAAGGAAATCTTGTAGAAGAACCTTGTAACAAAATTTGCACACCTAGTGTTTGATAAAATGCTCAAATGAGCTGAAACCATGAATACCTTCCTAATTTGTGTTCAATTTTTTTATGTCTCAAAATAAATTGGGATTGCTAGAATTTTTGGAACGTTGTAGTAATTTAAGGAAAGCTCAAAGCGAGGTATGTTGGCTAAACTACTCTCTTAGAATTGAATTCCATGATGTTCCCTTAAGTTTCAAGTATGGTTGGCTCAAGTTCCTAATTCTTATATTCCGAGTTATTCCTTATAAATTTGACTATTCCGAATAAGCCTTATGTTGAAATATATATGTTCACAGTATGGGTTATGCATTAAAATGTTATGGCTTTGAGTTGTGTTCCAAATAAATGTTAGTATGCCAAATTGTGTGAGAAAAACTCGATATGCTTAAGACTTTTAATTTCTCATATGTGTACCTAAAGTCTTGATTGGAAATTCTTTGTTATTGATAATGTATAAAGATGCTCTAAAGAGAAAGAAGTGAGTTGGAGGTATCAAGTGTGGCCAACGTGCCAATAACAAAAATTATACTTATGGCCAATGGTGCCAATGAAATGAAATGATGTGAGAAAGGTTATGAAATGAGCCTTGATTCAACTATTCTGAATTGACTTCAAAAATAGATTTGAGTAAAAGTTTATGTACTCAAGTCATGCCTAAATATGGCTATTTTAACTAATGCTATACTTTGTGAGTATTTTCAATGTATTTTGCGTTCTTACATATCCGTGAATGTAAATTATGTATTGTCCTTTTTGGGAAAAAGTAGTTCAAGAATAAATGGTGTATTAATTATTTATGATTTTAACTTGCTCATCGATTGCCAATCATTTTACTCCATTCTTGGAAAGAAATCTATTGTGCTTAAATTCTTCATTTTTAATGAACTTAAAGTTGTGATTTTCGGTATATTATATATGTTGATATTTATGATGATGATACGTGAGAGGGAAGAAATGAAAGTGTGGAATATCAAATACGTCTACCGTGCCTTGAATAAAGAATCTTGTGAATGGCCAAAAGAGCCAAGGAAATATTGTTGTTGTTATTTGTTGAAAGTACTAGTGGAAATTCATAAATGTGAAAGATGATGAGGTAAATACATTTGTACATATGTTACATTTGTGTGCAAATACAAAAATAATATTTTGGGGAGTATCGATAGTTACCAAATAAGGGTAGGTTGAAATAATATAACCCCGAAACTACACGTGCCGGTGTAGGAGTGGATCGTGATCATTCCCCTTATTTGGGATATCGGTGCTAAAGATCTCCCAACCAAAAATAATATTATCATCAAATTTTGATTATCACTTCATAGTGTTATCTTCATATTTTGGAAATTATTATGTTTCAACTTGGCATTTGAATATCATTGATTATTGATTGTTGTTTCCATGGTTTTCCCTTTCTTATATTGGAATTCTATTTTGAAAGAGGACAATTAGCTTTACATACTAGTACTATTCTATATGTACTAACGTCCCTTTTTGATGGGGGCGCTGCATCTTTAATGGATGCAGGTGGTTCATTGTCACGCCCCAAACTGGAGAGGCACGACCGGCGCTCAACCGAGTGAACCTGGCCGAGCAAGCCTTTTAGATACTTTCTACCCAACTCACTCATGATCAAGAAACAACATGATTTCATTAGTTAGATAGAAGGAAGTTCATACATACAACATTAAACAGTTTCATTAGCTATTCAGCCTTTTAGTCTCAAAATACACCAGATTCTTATAGTTTGAGTGGAACAAGTGATCAAACACAACATATACTTGTTTAACATTCCCAACACCCATATACAACCCACATAGCATCTACGAAGCCTCTAAATATACAAAAGAGAGTCAAGATGGTGCCGGCAATAAGGCCCCGGCTATACCTCAAAAGTGACCACAATATAAACGAAAGGTATAATACATGACCCCGGAATGAAATGGGGCTCACCGAGTCCGCTGAGAAGAGGATGCAGAACTATCTGTAATCAACACTGTCTTCTATGTAACCACCTGCATCCATTTAAAGATGCAGCGCCTCTAGCAAAAGAGACGTTAGTACCGTCGAATAGCACTAGTATGTAAAGCTAAATACCAACTCAATAGAATGAATAATAATACAAGAGGAACGGTCAATAATTCAATAAGGCTTCAAATAATATTAAAACAACAAGTTAAGGATCATATACGTTTCCAAGTCAATTTCCATATTATTAGGTTGGGTGATCTTTATCACCAATATTCCACAATTCACAATACCTCCGTATTCTTACACGGAGTCCGATCTCGGCCCGATCGGCTAGGCCATCTCATTTGAGACATTACCACAATTTTATTATAATTTCCAGCACAATACCACCATGTGTGCGGCATGGCGTCCGATCACGGCCCGATCGGCTAGGCCATCTCATTTGAGACTTTACTGCAATTTCATCAACAATACCACCGTGTTCTTACACGGAGTCCGATCTCGGCCCGATTGGCTAGACCATCTCATTTGAGACATTACCTTCTTCAGTCAATCATCTCACATCGAACATCTTTCATATACATTCAATTCATTGGCACTAGTGATTATGATTACAAAGTCATTCCTGACACTTGGCCGTATTTTAATTCACATATGAGCAATTTGAGAAATCTTAGGCACATAGAGGCCTTTCATACAATTTGGCATAACAACATTTATTTCAATCTTGACATGAAGTCTTAACATTCCTCACACATATTCCACATTTTTGAATATATTCTCAAATGGCAAGATGACATGATGAAGCATTTAGCATAAACATTGAACAAACATCCTTCAACACAACCACATTAGGAAAAACCAATTCAATAATGATCAAGGACTTACTCCAATTACATGAACACCGTGGGATCCGATTCTAAGAAGAAGGGGGTTTAGCCAACATACCTCAATTGAGCTTCTCAAACTCTAAAATGATCCGGAATTCTTAGCAACTTCAATCTATTTTAGAAATATAACAAGTTGAACCAAAAATTAGGAAGATGATTATGGTTTCAGCTCATTTGAGCATTTTATCAAACACTAGGTGTGCATTAAGGTTCTAAGGCTCTTTTGTGGAAGATTCTATCATTTCCAACCCACACTCTACCATTTTTAACTCACAACCTTCCCACATACTTAAAGTATACATGCATGCAAGACAATAACCACCCACACCCAATAATTGCCTCTCTAAT
Source organism: Nicotiana otophora (assembly GCA_000715115.1). Classification (NCBI taxonomy): domain Eukaryota; kingdom Viridiplantae; phylum Streptophyta; class Magnoliopsida; order Solanales; family Solanaceae; genus Nicotiana; species Nicotiana otophora. Next base: position 155,611 of record AWOL01S0020165.1, read on the forward strand.
TACCCCATTTTTACAAGATATCGAAATTGAGAGCTAGGACATAGATTCTTACCTTTAGGGTGAAGACTTCCTTTGTTAATCCTCAATGATTGAGCAAGAATTGATGGGTAATGGTTAAAGATTGCTCCTCCACTCTAAGAACTCTCCCTCTAACTCTAAAATGTCATAAATGTGCTCAACATGGTCTATGGGGTGTGTTTTAATGGAATTGGATCGGGTTTAAAAGCTACAAAAATAAAGCTCCAGAACGGGTTCTACGATCGTATATGCGACCGCATAATGGTTATGCGGTCCGCGCAATGACCACAAAACTGGGTGCCAAAATTGGAAAAACACTGACTTGGTCTGCGATTACTATACGGCCCGCAGACCTGTTCTGCGGTCGCATAATGCACCGCAAAACGGTTCTGCGGTCGCATAGTGCACCGTAGAACCTCCATCAAAAGAATACCAAGGCGGGATATGCGACACGAATGCGGCCCACGAAAATGTTATGCGGTCGCATAATGGCCGCAAAATTGGGCATCAAAAATCCCCAGAAATCTGCCCCACTCTACGACCAGTCTGTAGTCCGTAGAGTAGTTCTGCGACCGCAGAATGGGCAGCAAAAATGCGTACTTCTGCCCAACATTTTCCTTCAACTCCCCAATGCATTGTTCAATCCAAAAAGTCCGAACCTCGGCTCGCAAGCTCGCCACGATGAATTTCTACTAATATAACCTCTACGCCTACTTTGGTATAACAGAAATCAATTTTTTAGGAAAAGTTTTACGGGGCCTTACATTCATCAGTGGGCAGCTTTGGTCCTCGTTAGCAATCCCTCTCTATTCAGCAGGTTTTGATAAGCCCTACTCTATTCCGGGCCTGATGTCGTTCGAGTTGTATATTGTGTTTTGGGGTATAGCCGGGGCCTTATTGCCGGCACTTCCATACTACTCTTGTGTTGAACTTAGAGGCTCCATAGACAGGTTGTGAATGGTAGTCGAATGTTGGGAATTAAACTAGAAATGTTAGTATTTGGCAAACATGTTTTTTATTATATCTATAAACTTGTAATACTTTGAAAATTATGAACGAAGCTGCTAATGGAATGAAATGGGAGTTGTTAATGAAATGTTTTCAGTGTTTGATTATTGGAGTGTATCTCCTCTTTATTCATGGATGATTTTGGATAGAAGGAAATCTAATAGGCTTGCTCGGTTGGGTTCACTCGGTTGAGCGCTGGTCGCGCTCTCCGAGTTTGGGGCGTGACAAACTTGGTATCAGAGCCTAAGGTATTAAAGTATCCTAGGATGTCTCAGAGCCATGTATTGTAGAGTCCTTCTTTTTGGTATGTTGTCGACCACATCTATAATGAGGAGGCTACATGGGCATTTGGGAATTTCATACTTCTTTGATACTCCTGATCGTGCGATTAAGCTCAAGATAGGAAACTAATTTACTCATCATGTCTCATTTTCCATATAGGTAACCCACGAGTTCGAGTAAGCGAGGAGGTAATGAAAGAATGAGTTGCTAAGGGAAGTGTCCTTATCCCTATTAATGTTATCATACCACCGTATCATGTGGTAAGAGCACCTAAGAAACAAAAGAGGGTTGTTTGTACCAACAAGCCGGGATGTTTGATTTGTAAGAAATGCCATTTTGGGACGTGTTGAATGACTCTTGAAATATGTTATGGTTGTGGAAAGAGGGGGCACCAGAAGAACAAATGCCCTTAGGTTGGATACACCCTTCCCGGTCAGCCCGATATGCAGGTGGGAACATTTTGCATCATGTTGTGAGTATGCTCAGAAGCGTGTTGGGAGTGGTAGATTTGGTCAATTCCAAAAGTCCATTCAACGAGCTGTTACAGAGATTGTTAAACCCATCACGGGATCCTGGAGGAAGGATAGGGGGAATGTTTATCATGTATGCAAAAAGGATAAATATCAGGTAAGTGGGGCGAGTCAGTTTAGAGGACCCCATCCTCATTGTGTGAAGTGCATGAGATGTCATTTGGGGATATGTCTGTCACTATAGTACTAATGTATGCTTTGGATGTGGAGTAGAGGGGTATCAATTAAGGTACTACCCTGTCAATCTAAAGTCGTCAAGTAAGTCACTCCTTAGTACATCATTATGAACACCGCATTATTTTCCTTGTTGTATATGTACATCTATATTGAAAGGGCCTATATAAATATGGTCTTAACCAAAATGTTGAATCACAAAATGTAGCATGTACCGACTCTTTGAACGAGACGCAGTATTCGTGAAGCCTCTTGATCACAATTCTCTTATTTACAACCTCTTGAGTAATTGAGTTTTATAATGATTTCCTTGGAATGAGCTATAACCCTAGGTTAGTACTTCCCACTGCTTCCCTAAATTCTCAACAAGGGACTATACCTGATGAATTTCTTACAGAACCTTTTGAATCGAATGGATAACATCTACTCACTTGTGCCTATGCACGCACCATCATAACATTTACCTATGTGGTATCATATCTAAGGTAAATCAGCCTAGTGTTGAGATCCTTCTTGAGCTACTCTTTTCTCCCCGGTGTATGTGGCTCCTATTGTTGGAACAGTCACTTTGTTCCTTTGTGAATATTATCATGAATCCTTTTCACTGTCTAGTAACATGATAGCATATCTCAGCACCTATCATATGTGTACCTGTCAATTGAAAGGGGTCACTTGTCCGCATAATGTTTCTAGAAATTTGAGATTTTCACAAATTCGTCACAGGAAGATCTTATGGTTCACCCATTTCAGTATGACTTTCATGTCCACCTAGATCATGCCTTAGCAAGTAACTCACATTGTTCCTAGCATTGTAGTTGCCCATTAAGTGGCCTAGTATTGCAGCTTGAATGTTGTTATGGCAAAAACATGTCTAACTCACAACAAAGTGTTCATTCTCTCTAACCAATACATGATTTCATCCCAACATTAAGATGCACTAGCTACATGATTTCACTTGTGTGAGGTTGAAAGTTAAGAAGCCTTATGATGTGTATATTGAATTGAAAGACAAATTCATCGTATCTCTAGTCCTCTCATATAGGACCAACTATTGGCAAAGGTTAAGTTGTGAGAATGATAATAATCTCACAAGTGTTCAACTTCTTTTTCATCCCCATGGGACTGTGACATATATTTCTTGTGTCAGTTAATGTTAAGACCGTAATGCAATTTCATGCATTTTGAAACCCATATCACATTCGGGGTACCAAAATATTCTCATTTTGAGTTGAACTGATTTGCCCTACACTCCAGGAGATGACTGGTGTCATGTACTTGGCCATTTCTCTTTGAGGCTTACTATTGCCGAACAAGACACATATGGAATGAAACAATGGTTGTTGTCCTTTTCATGACTCATGGTCTTCCAAGAATAACTGACGCTAATGTCTTTATCCTTCCTATTATGCCTCCCATATGTCACATGTTAAAGAAGAAGCGTCATCCCGTGATCAAATATATCGGATAGGAAATTTTATGGTCATATTCAAGCTAGCACATCTTAAACTAATTGTTGGATGTCACCAAAGGTTTAGTTTGGGTGTTCGGCGTAGAGATTTAAAGTTGAAGAAATTGAACGGGTTATTCTCAATATTTTCTCCATGGGGATGCTATGTGAATTGTTAATAAAGGTGAAGTATGTGTAGTCACATTAGGCCTTATGAAATATTAAAGGAAATAGGCCAAACTATGAGTATGATGTTTCCCTATTATTGTTCTTCGTGTACCCGGTGTTTTATGTGTCTATGTCTAAGAAGGTGAAGTTAATGGATAATTGGATTATGAGGAGCAACTATTTGCTATCCTTGTTAGAAAAGTCCAGGAGTTGAGATTGCATCCGTTAATGTGTTATGGCGAAGTCTGTAAGTCGAGGAGGCCACCTTGATGGCCAAAAGTGTTAAGGAAATAAAATGTTCTCACTTGAGTGTATAGTCAAATGATTGTAATTTGAAAGGTGCTTCCTATGTGTTATGATTTAAATATGTGCTTCTCATGTCTAGATATCACTGTTGATAATATAATGCCTATAATTATGATATTTGTGATATTGATATATATAGTGATGCTTTGTCAAGTTCTGGATGTGTTGATAGGTTGATTTTGGTGATTATCTGATAGGTGGATAGGCCCAGTTACAGGGAAAACTCTGTCGAAATTTTTAAGAATTTATAGAGATAGCTAAATTTTAAGGGCCATAAGTAAGTTGAGATTTTGGAAAGGAAGTATAAGACCCATGTAGTCATAAGCGCCTATGTATAATGGTTGGAGGTAAAAGGATGGTAACTCTATTATTAGAAGTGACTTGTGAAACATTCGAGGACGAATGTTCTTAAGTGGGGGAGAATGTAACACCCTGGAAAATTTTGAAGTACTTAAGCGCTATTAAAAAAGTTGATGTGCGCTAATTATATTATTTTGTGTGCAGACGAGGACTATTAATATGATGGATATCAATTGGATACGATAATAAGTGTACGATGCATATTATATGTGATGTGGGGTCTAAGGAGAGCCCTAATTCCAAGTCAAGTTGGAAATTTCATGATAGACTAAAGTTTCAAATGGGTACGCACAAAACCGAACTTTAGACGAGAATATCTATATCTATATATATATATATATATATATATATATAAGGATTTATATGATGATAAACCTATCAAATGAAAGAACTTTGAGTATAGTTTCTAACTCTTCAAACCGTTCACATTTGGGCACTCCTACAAGAAGTTATGACAAAATTACCAAAGGCTAGAAGAATGTGATTCTGCGGTCAGATGTACGACTGCAGAATCATTATGCAAACCGCAAAAATGATTCTGCGACCATAAAATGGTCGCAGACCTGACCAGTGCAGCCCAGTTCTGGGCATCGGTTTTGCGGTCCATTGTGCGACCCGCATACCCATTGTGCGGTCCATTGTGCGACTGCATACCTGAGTTCGGAGGATCCATTTTTTTATTTTTATAACCCGGCCCCATTTTGATAAATAGACTTTGGGGCTTATTTTAGGGCAATTATCTGATGATTTTAGCGAGAAGTAAGAGTGTTCTAGGGAGAGGAAGAATCTCAAGTGCTTTGTTCATCAAGATCTTGTCCAAGCTTTGAAATCCAACAACAAAATCTCACGAGTTCTTCATCTAAGAGGTAAGGTTCCATACCCTAGTTTTCAATTTAGAATTTGGGTAGAAGATGGTTGATTAGGAGTATGATTCTTGGGTATGAGAGTATTATTTATACATGCATGTACCAATAAGGTTTTTGGGAAGATTGTTGAGCTTAAATAAGTAAATATTGAATTGTAGAATGAAGGAAATCTTGTAGAAGAGCCTTGTAACAAAATTTGCACACCCAGTGTTTGATAAAATGCTCAAATGAGCTGAAACCATGAATACCTTCCTAATATGTGTTCAATTTTGTTATGTCTCAAAATAGATTGGGATTGCTAGAATTTTTGGAACGTTGTAGTAATTTAAGGAAAGCTCAAAGCGAGATATGTTGGATAAACTACTCTCTTAGAATTGAATTCCATGATGTTCCCGTAAGTTTCAAGTATGGTTGGCTCAAGTTCCTAATTCTTATGTTCCGAGTTATTCCTTATAAACTTGACTATTCCGAATGAGCCTTATGTTGAAAGATATATGTTCAAAGTATGGGTCATGCATTAAAATGTTATGGCTTTGAGTCGTATTCCAAATGAAAGTTAGTATGCCAAATTGTGTGAGAAAAACTCGATATGCCAAAGACTTTTAATTGCTCATATGTGTACCTAAAGTCTTGATTGGAAATACCTTGTTGTTGATAATTTATAAAGATGCTCGAAAGTGAAAGAAGTGAGTTGGAGGTATCAAGTGTGGCCAACGTGCCAATAACGAAAATTATACTTGTGGCCAATGGTGCCAATGAAATGAAATGATGTGAGAAAGGTTATGAAATGAGCCTTGATTCAACTATTCCGAATTGACTTCGAAAATAGAATTGCCTAAAACCTTATGTACTCAAGTCATGCCTAAATGTGGCTATTTTAACTAATGCTATAATTTATGAGTATTTTCAATGTGTTTTGCGTTCTTATATATTTGTGAGTAGAAATTGTGTATTGCCTTTTTTGGGGAAAAGTATTTCAAGAATAAATGGTGCGTTACTTGTTTATGATTTTAACTTGCGCATCGATTGCCAATCATTTTACTCCATTCTTGGAAAGAAATATATTGTGCTTAAATTCTTCATTTCTAATGAACTTAAAGTTGTGATTTTCGGAATATTATATTTGTTGATATTTATGATGATGATACATTAGAGGGAAGAAATAAAAGTGTGGAATATGAAGTACGGCCACCGTGCCTTGAATAAAGAATCTAGTGAATAGCCAAAAGAGCTAAGGGAATATTGTTGTTGTTATTGGTTGAAAATACTAGTGGAGATTCATACAATGTGAAAGATGATGAGGTAAATACATTTGTACCTATGTTACCTTTGTGTGAAAAAAAAATTTGAGAGTATTGATAGTCACTGAGGAAGGGTAGGTTAAAATAACCTAACCCCGAAACTACACGTGCCAGTGTAGGAGTATATCGTGATCATTCCCCTTATTTGGGATGAGATTGATGTGATAAAATTATTCTCCTTAATTGAGATGAGATTGATTGATAGAAAAGGATAATATCGATCCACACGGCATTGTGGTGAGACGGCCTAGCCGATCAGGTCGTGATCGGATGCCATGCCGCACACATGGTGGTGATTCTACTGGAAATTGTAATTGAAATTGTGATTAGGGTTGATGTCTCTAATGAGATGGCCTATCCGATCGGGTCGTGATCGGTCTCTGTGCTAAAATTACGGTGGTATTGGTATTGAGAGTGATTGTGGTTGATGTATCTAATAAAATGGCCTAGTCGATCGGGTCGTGATCGGACTCTGTGTTAAAAGTACGACGGTATTAGTATTGTGAACATTGGTATTGTGAAAAGTGGTATTGTGAACAGTGGTATATCGGTGCTAAAGATCTCCCAACCAAAAATAATATTATCATCATGTTTTGATTATCACTTCACAGTGTTGTCTTCATATTTTGGAAATTATTATGTTTTAACTTGGCATTTGAATATAATTGATTGTTGATTGTTGTTTCCACAATTCTCCCTTTCTTACATTGGCATTCTATTTTAAAAGAGGACAGTTAGCTTTACATACTAGTACTATTCCATATGTACTAACGTCCCTTTTTGCCGGGGGCGCTGCATCTTTAATGGATGCAGGTGGTTCATCAGCGGGCAACTTTGTTCCTCGTTAGCAGTCGCTCTCTATTCAGCAAGTTTTGGTGAGCCCTACTCTATTTCGAGCCTGATGTCATTCGAGTTGTACATTGTGTTTTGGGGTATAGCAGGGGCCTTGTTGCCGGCACTTCCATACTACTCTTGTGTTATACTTAGAGGCTCCGTAGACAGGTTGTGGGTGGTAGTCGAATGTTGGGAATTGAACTAGAAATATTGGTATTTGGCAAACATGTTTTTCATTATATCTATAAACTTGTAATACTTTGAAAATTATGAACGAAGCTGCTAATAGAATGAAATGGGAGTTGTTAATCAAATATTTTCAGTGTTTGATTAATGGAGTGCATCTCCTCTTTATTCATGGATGAGTTTGGGTAAAAAGAAATCTAATAGGCTTGCTCGGCCGGGTTCACTCGGTTGAGCACCAGTCGCGCTCCCCGAGTTTGGGGCGTGACAAGAATACGAGGCTTGCATCTTGGGACTCAGATTGACCATCGACATGAATATTCTGGAGTTGCTGGTACATCAAGTACTCGGAGAATGGGCTACCAAGAACACTAAAATATTGCCATACCTACACTGTGTGCAAGATTTGATCAAGAGGTTCACGAAGATAGAATTCAAACATGTTCCAAGAGTTCAGAATGAGTTCGCCGATGTGCTGGCTACATTGTCTTCCATGATATAACATCCAGACAAGAATTTTATTGACCCTATCCCGATAGAGTTTCGTAAGCAACCAGCTTATTGTGCTCATGTTGAAGAAGAGTTCGATGGAAATTCATGGTTTCACGATATCGAGGAGTATTTGGAGAAAGGAGAATACCCAGGAAATGCTACACACACTCAGAAGCGCACACTTCGAAGATTGGCCAACCACTTTTTTCAGAGCGGAGGAATTCTGTATAGAAGGACTCCTGACTTGGGATTGCTACGATTTGTCGATGCCAATGAGGCATCTAGGTTGCTCGAAGAGATACACGCCGGAACCTGCGGACCTTACATGAACGGGTTAGTTCTAGCCAAGAAGATATTAAGGGCAGGGTATTTCTGGATGACTATGGAGACAGACTACATCAAATAGGTTCAAAAGTGCCACCAATGCCAAGTACATGCTGATATGATATGGGTTCCACCCAACAAACTCAATGCAATGAGTTCACCCTAGCTTTTCCCTGCCTGAGTCATGGACGTCATCAGACCGATTGAACCTGCTGCTTCCAACAGATACAGATTCATTTTGGTGTCTATAGATTACTTCACAAAGTGGGTCGAAGTTGCTTCCTATAAGGTTGTGACTAAGAAGGTCGTAGCAGACTTCGTACGAGATCATATCATTTGCTGATTCGGAGTACCTGAGTCAATCATTACCGACAATGCTGCCAATATCTACAGTGATCTGATGAAAGTCATGTGTGAAACATTCAAAATCAAGCATCGAAATTCTACAACATATAGGCCAAAACTGAATGGAGCCATAGAAGCCGCCAACAAGAACATCAAGAAGATATTAAGGAAGATGGTTGATAACTACAAGCAATGGCATGAGAAGCTACCATTTGCTTTGCTCGGATACGGCACCAGTTCTTGAGATTTCGGACCTGCTCAAGCTCACCTTGTAGCCCCAAGATTTTATGTTCTAACTGTAGGACAAACGCATTCTGTCCTGGCGTACTCCTTCCATATAAGGTTTCAACATATTCTGCCATGGTGGCGTTGTCCTTTCGATTACCACTTAGATCATCCATCTTCCCTTTGCCTTTGCCTTTGCGTTTTGGGTCGCTAGGTGGAGAAGAAGGTGGAGTACTTCTGGATCTGGTGTGGTATGTTGATGATGCCAGAATGCACGAACCAACCTTTAGAAATGGGAATAATCAAAAGAAAGAAAAACAAAAGGTAACCAAGTTAGTAAGACGAAATAAAAATAGTGTTTGCAATATTTAAGCAAGTATCACGTAAGGTTATGTAATAATTCACGTCCTAATTTGGGAACCTCATTGTGCCTGAGGTAGGCCTAAGCGACATGTAAAATTGGCGAAAATTCATGAAAATGTTGCCTCATTTCATTAATGCAAAAAATAAATCAAATCAATCTTTACTAAATCGAAATAATAATATGAAATCACAAATGGCACGAAGCCTTATTACATCAAAATCTAACGAAATCTAATCTACAAAGCAATAAAGAACATTATATCCTAATCTATTTAGTCCCAGAAGGACCTTCTCCATGCTTGGCTCTTTTGACTCCATCGATCACACTTCCCAGGGCGCGTATGTCGAGTAGCAAGTAAGCCATTTCCAGCATCACTCCTTCATCATAGCCCATACCTTGACAATCCCAAAGCCTCTTTTTCATCTTCCCCTCTATCTCCATCAATCCTTGCTCTAGGTGCTCCAACCTTTCTGTCGACTTATTTGCAATTTTCTTCCATTCTTTGATCGCTTCCATGTCCACCTTATGCTGTTTTAGATGCTTAGCTTCAGACTCCAACACTCTTTTACGGAGCCTCTTGTACTTTACTTGTGTCTTAGCCACCTCATCTATGATTCTATCTTTCAGATTGACCCCTGGTTTGATGTCCCCGGTTATGTCGTCTCCCAACCATGAGAGATAGTAGTACATATGACCGGCATGATACCTATCTGGTTCAATAGTCTCTCCATCCACAATGATATTTTGGTTCCACATGTGTTGGGCTTCGAATTTGAATGGGATAACATCTTCTTTGAAATCTGCTTTATACTGAACCATGTTGGAAACTCGAGGTATGACTTTCTTCCTCCCATATTGCCCCATTACCCTTATAGGAGCATAACGGTAGATGCCTCGCAACCCAATCAGTACCAAATAAGTGGTTCCTTTAGACCTGATGATGAACTCGCTACTAGGGAACCACTCGTAAATCCAATGCACTTGCTAGTCTGTCAGATTACTGAAAAAACACACCCAGCCTACAGCATTCCCAGGCTTTGCAAACCTGTCTAGAGCGAATGTCATCTTCTTTGGATGATGACTGGATATGTAGTCATTCAGTGTCCTAGAGGAGCTCTTGGCGATAATTTCCCCTTTGGAAGTGTTTTAACAGCCAAACCTATAATAGGAGATTATAACCCTCGAAATGTCCAAACCCATGCTTGCACCGATCCAGAGCACGGTACATCTTGGCTAAGATCATAGGGATGATGTTGTATTTCTCCCCCTCGATACCCTCCATCACGATCCTAGTGACTATGGCTAAGTGAGTATGAAATGATCAATAAACCCAAGAAACAAACTATGAAGACGCAAACCCGATGGTGTACCCATCCCAAAGAGGTAATGGCTAGCTCCTCGTGATGCAAGCAATAAGATTTGTTGTGCTCATATCGCTCATAGAGAAATTTGAAGGGGATGTAGGATTTCTTCAGGCAAACCAATTCGTCGTTCTTCTTAAACCCTAGCATTTTCCGAAGATCGCGTGGGGTGTGATTTTCTGGCACCAGTAGGCCCGGACTATACTATGGTAATTCTTCTAGAAGAGGAGTCATTTCTATATTACCAAATCTGAAAACAACCTTCTTTTCATCCCAGAATATGGTGGCTGCCTCAATTAATTCCCTGTTGGGTCGAATATTCAGCAAAGATGGCGAGTTACCTAGTACTCTCCTCACATGATTTCTGTCACATGGTGAAAGGTCATTCCACCAGTCAATTAGCAAAGGCGGGATATTCTGGACCATACCAAATCTGGGAATTTTGTGTTTCATTTTCTGTAAACAAATAAAAGTTAGCCCTGTCCCCCTCCAGATTCGACTATTTATGTAATAATGGTCACCATGTTGGCACATTTTTTCTCCAAGTAATGCACATAATATGATGCTGTTCTTTGGAATTATGGAAATCCCTTTGGACTTTGGACAAGGTTTATCTCAGCGGGTTGATGCATCAATGACGTCTCAATCCATACTAGGTTTAACATGATGCATGTACATTTTAAATCAGAGTGTGGTTTCTAGAAGGGTCTAGACTGGTACTCTCAAGTGGATGACTTGAGAGGGAAAGGCACTGGACCATCGACTGCACCGCTGATCGACTAGTCTACCGCTAATAAGCCTTTTCGGTTTAAAAGGGTATTTTTAGGAAAGCACAGACACTCATCAAGCGTCGCTATGTTGATAATAAGCACGAGTGGAGTATGATGTTGAAAGCATGCAGCTGCAAAAATAGTAACACGTTGCCAGATATTTGCATGATGAAAGTACGTAAAAATAGTAAATAATATGATAAAGATGAACATGAGAAGGAAAAGAAGAAAAAAAAGAAAGACAAAGGATAGAAGTTAGCATAACTCATGAAAAAGTGTGAGAACGTACTCAAACGAAGCAAATTGTGGAGATGGGGACGGGAGACATGATATAGCAGTTTTAAGCAAGATAAAGGAAATAGGGAGGGAATGTACATAACATAGCAGCTTAAGCAAATAAGGGAAATAGGAGGGGATGTACATGTCATCAAGTAATATGTTAATCCACATAAGCAAAACTTCATTATGGTAAGAGTCTAAGTATATCCCCAGCAGAGTCACCATGTTGTCACGCCCCGTTTTATCACAAAAGCGGGTTTTGCCATGTGACAACTCTTTTAAATAGGTTATTGAAAGAAAAGAATCACCACCTAACGATTTAAGGTGCGTTAGGGCACCTATTTGCAAATAACTCTATTTTAACTAGTCTGCGTCAACAAAGATCGGGTAAGGGCTCAAATTACCTCGAATAGAAGGTATTAGGCATTCTTTGAGATCCACAACTATAGGTCCCAGCTAAAATTTATGCTATGTGGGATTATTGGATTATAATTGTCCTATGTGATCATGTAAATTGAGGGAAAATAGGGAATTATGTATTCAACTACGATATAAAACAAAAGTAAAGAAGATTTCACATATGAAGGAATTGGACATGATGGAATTAGACTATATATAAATGATCATTACAAGTCTTTGGAGGATGTCGTTGGGTGCATGACCCATTGACATTAGAGTGGTTTTACTAATTGTTTGTCGATACCAATGACCGAATCACCTAAGGTTTATGCAATATGACCTATTTTTGCTAGAGTAGAGTATTTCCTACTTTTGAGTTGGACTGAAGACTACGAGAAGTTATGTCAGTTGACCTGACAAAGCCATTCTCTTAAATAAGATAGTTTTGAAAGAAGGTTCGGAGGGGTATAAAAGACAACCCTCGCATGCCATTGTGTGTGATAGTGTCACGACCCAAACCGATAGGTCGCGACGGGCACCCGGTACCTTACTCAATCGAGTACCAACGTAACGTATATTTCGTATCATACTATCATAAATAAATGAGCCAGAAAGCTTGTCGTGAGATAACTAGAATAAAACATGCTGAAATACTCGACATAGGATGACCCATCATGATGTACCGACTTATACATATGACATACGGGCCTCTAAGACCGGCACGATCCTATATGTACTCAAAACATAGGTCGACAAGGCCATACAAGTATCCATATACATGACATCTGTCTACAAGCCTCTAAGAGTAGATAAATACCATAAAGGTTGGGACGGGGCCCCGCTATACCAATCAATACATGTCCAAATCATACTAACCATATAAGCAACTTCGTAGCAAATGGAGCGCACCAACACCTTCCGCTGAGCTGATAGCCTACTTGGAGGACTCTCAACCTGTCTATCGGGACCTGCGGGCATGCAACACAGCGTCCCCAGGCAAAAGGGCCTTCAGTACAAATAATGCACCGAGTATGTAAGGAATGAAAATCAGTAAATAAAAGACATGAGAGAAACATAGAGTAAAAGACTCAACATGTAAGTCTGAATAGCTCTGTGAATCGTTTAATATTTATAATGTCATGCATATGTGTATAAATGTCATATCATGCAAAAATATATATGCGTACATAACATCATCAAGCCTCTGAGGGCATCACATCATATTATCTCGGCCACTGTGGGGAAAATATCAACATATACGAGCTGATCAGGTGGTGGTGCGTATATAACGCTGTAACCTTTTCCCATATCCCATATACATATAATATACGCGTATATAATGCCATCTGGTCATGCGTCCATGCACATGTATAAATGAATGAAATGTATAAGAAGTATGTAAATAAGATTTCTCGGAATGTCATAAGATCAATATGCCTTCGGATAAACTTTATCAACTACGTATTTTTCTGAGAACCATGAACAGAAGATATAATAATAAGACACATAGGGAATCAAGAACATAGGCACCCCTAGTACTTCTATGAATAGAGTCATTTATGAAAGTTGCGCATTTTCTCATTTCGTTTATATCATATGGATCATGCCAAAAGGAAAGAAGGGATAACCTTAACATACCTGAGCCAATTCTCTTAACAATCCCTCTAACCCGCGTCTTTTGCGAAAACTACGTAACGGCAGATTGATGTAGGGAAAAATCCATATGATATTCTTGAGAAAGATTGTACCGTACTCCCTTAGAATTGCAATTTCACGCTGCTATAGTATTAAGCAGTTTCATATGAATTGTTGAAGCAAATCACGTTGCTATTGCAAAATTTGTATGATACTTGCTGAAGAGGATCCATTACATTGTAGATTAGATATAAGGATCTCTCTCTGTGAATTAAAGAGGTCTTTTATATTAGTTGGTGTGGGGCCCGCTTTGAATGATGACTTGGCCAACAATTTCCTCTAAATATGCCACCTAATCTCATAAATCAAAGAGTCAATGTTTGATTTTTGAGTCCTCTTTCACTTGCTGCCACATTAGGGGGGATCCATTAGGCTTATCCACAATTCTAATTAATTTGTTAACTTGTTAATCTCCCACTAACCAATAATTAACCAATTACCCACATAATTAAGAATTATCTCAAATTAATTAAAATACTAATTACTTTTAACACACTTTATATACCTTACTATCATGGTCATGTGGTACCTTGTATGACACTAGTCCATAAATACGAGGTATTATAGCTTGGACCATATTTTACCTCAAAATGTCAAACTTCGACGAAACTCATTTTCTTCCACTCGATTATCCTATGACCTTCACGACTTTACTTATCACTTGTTATAAATAGCATAATACTTATAACCTAAAAATAATCTTGTCCTTGAACTGATGTCAATTATTTTTATGACAAATCCAACGTACAATACTACGGGGTATAACAGATAGTGTATGGCCAAGACTTCATAGGAGGAAATGTCATGATAATATATGTAAAGCAGTAAAAGATAAGGGTGTAGCCACAATAATCAAGATAATAAGCATAAAGAGCAAATAAAGTAGGTAAGCATGTAATTGCAAATTTAGCTACAGTTAAAGCAATGTGCAAACAAATCTATGTGCCAAATTCAATGTTAGTCTGCTAAGGTCATAACCTAAGTGTGAATCCCCAGCAGAGTCGCCATGTTGTTGCACCCTATTTTGCACTAGTCAAACCAAGATTTAACTCGTGGTTTCTCTGTTGATTATGAAAGAGAGTCGCCACCTAATATTTAAAGGTATACTAGGGTACCTATTTAATTACTAAAGGTTATATTTTTTATAAGTCTGCTAACCGGTGAGATTATGGGTAAGGGTTCTTGTTCTTCTAAGGGGAAGGTGTTAGGCACCCCTTAAAATCTACCTGAGATAGCTCCATAGGACTTAGACTAGATTTGGGACTAATTGTTTGTACTATGCCTTTACTAGTGTTCAAAGAGCGCAACTTACCATATATTAGGGGATAATATCTATAAAGAAAGAGTATGGTTTAAAGAGGATAGATTTAAAGAAAAGCCTTTAGGAAATTAGTTTTATTATATAAACTTGAAAAGAACATTGGAAGATGGAACGTTTGTATAAAATGTGTAAAATAGAAGCTAAGTTAAAGTACTTTGTTTCCTAAATCATGGAAGTTCATATTACTCTAATGAGGTGAAAGTATTATGAAAATGAACCTAAAATGTACCTTGGTTTTAAAGCAGAAACTGTTTGAAAGTCTTTGTTTTAGGGCAACAGCACTTTCATCTTTCCGAAATAGTTGATTCCTTTTTAGAAAATTTAAACTCGTGACGATTCTGGTTTTCCTTTTGAAAGAGAGACTGCTGCCTTGCTAAGCCTTGGGCTTCAAAAAAAATCTTTAAGGAAAGAGTTAGCAAAACATAATAAGTTAACAGTTCATGACAAAAGGATATAGAATTAATTACTAACTAATCCTCTTTTAATCCTAGGTTATTTAAGGCTTGCCTAAGCTATTTTATGTGAGTCAAAAGATAAAATAAAGCATTCAATCTGATATACAATTGTCATATACATGTGAGGTAGAACAACATGAACACAGTAAAGAGTAACGACATAGTGAAACTGTAAAAATAAAGAAAGAAGTAAATAAAGGAGTGAAGGGAAAGAAAGGACTCTGAGGGGTTTGGGCCTCAAAGAAGCAGGCCCAGCAGTAACAGGGACGAGCGATGGCAGACTCTGGGACCATAGTAGGGCTGGACTTGGGCATGAGTTCCTACAGAACTCAGCAGGCCCAAATCATTGTATATGTCCAAAAACGAAAAGAGAAGGTCATTAGAATAACAGTACTATACACATATCCATATATGAAATTCGCAAGCATAGACTAAAAGAAAAGATCACTGTCAGTATTTAAATACTAAGAAAAGTCATACTAATGTGGAGGTTATGCATAGTAAATGATCTACATTGAACACCTTTCGTTCTCATTAAACACCAAAACCAAAGAGAGTAATAAGTGTCAATGAATTAAGGGATAAAGAGAGAATTCTACTCAAGGTCGATGCCCCCTTTGAACCCCCGACACTTCAAAGTTCCCAAGGGTCTCAAGGCCTAGGGCAATGCTTATGCCGGGGAGAGCATCTCAACCTAGAGTTAAATTCTACTCCCAAATACCCCTAACCACCAACAACTCATTCTTCCCTACAGGTTTGAATGTCAATGAGGCTCTTCAGTGAAAACCAACTACTATGACATTTCCTACCACAAAAGCATACTCCATCTTAACAGAATAACTTTGGAAAAACTAATAGAGACAGTATGACTATACTTCAGTATTAAGTGAGTGAAACACATATTGAACAATTTTAAAAATTCAAGTTCTAAGCACATATGGAGACAGGAACACTTGTATTATTATTGCTAAAGAACCAAACAACTCGAGTCATATGACTCAAAGACAGATAAGGCACATAGTTTTAGAGTTGTAACAGCAGATGCCATTATCCTGATGGATTGATCACAGGTTAGTTAAAGATTAGATATTAGCATGAGCATACACCTAGGTAATTAAAATTCCTTGAATCCCTTGAGATCCTTAGTACATATTCAAACAATGACACATGCAAGTTATTGCATTCAGTCAGTAATAATAGAAGGTTTCTCCTATACCGGATTCAATCCAGAATGACAGGGGAAAGGAAGGATTGAGTATAATTGCAAAACAGTGTTCAAAATATGAAGTCATGAGGGATAAACAAAGGTTCATATCCAACTCCCACACATACAGAGATTTCAATCAAGATTACAACCTCAGAAGACAAGATGAGTCTCAAACATTACAGAACCAGGTTATCAGTATCATTAGGGGGTTAAGAATAGAGGAAACATCATACTAAACAAACTTAAATTAGCTTTACAGACTAGGTTGAATAACTAAAAATGGTGGAGCCATATCCAAATCACAGAAACAGTCAATATTCAACCACAACAGGCATAGCTATAATCTGACTAATATGAGATAGGCTGATCATAACAAATACCACTGATGTTCACAGAAACGGTCATCCTAGTAGAACTGTTTGCAGCTAATAGTTAGGCATGGATGTGAAGCATTCATAAAGATGACTCAAAGAACACATAAGGGTTAGCAAGAATTTATATTTAAAAAAAAAGGAAAGCATTTTGGATGCTCAGACTTCACAATCCCTAACTAAGTAATGCAGGGTTACCCTATATACCTTCATGTATATCCTAGCTAGAGTCATTTAACATCAAACCCAAGTATAAGATGAAATCACTCAAAGAATATGACATGATAAATATGAAGACTACAACACTAAAACCTAAGTATAGAATAACAGAACTCAGGAGAGTACGACATGAAAAATATGAAGACTATGATAGAACATTAGAGGATGATCTCAAATATAGGTAGATGTGAGAAATCAGTAAGGCAATTATGCAACTTAATCATGTAGGCTATTCAATACATATATTGAATTCATATAACTACTTAACCAAGAATAAATACAACAGCTTATCACAGATCATCAATAAGTCATAGTGAACCAAAAATAAATGACTATACATTGAACAAACATTATAAATGAAGTAGTTAACAGGAACATAGTAGCATGCTCATGATTTTTGAATGAAACAATTAAAGAGAAAGGATAGAGGTGTACCGACCTCCTCTTAAGAAGCAAACCAAACTGGATTTTAACTTAGCCGTATGAGAACCAAAGTTTCAAACTCTCGAACAGCGAAGGAACTCGGAAACAAAAAAGAAACCGAAATTAATCAGAGAGAGAGAGAGAGAGAGACTAAGCTTTTGAAATCGTGATAGTTTTGATACTCGTATTAGGATTTCTTAGTTCTCGTTGGTCCGTTAGGTCTGGTTGGTGAGAGCACTGAAAGCCCTATTTATAGTGGCCATTAAAGCCTTAGGGTTTTATAGATTCAAACTCAGTAGTGGAGAGTGATGATTTTCAAGTGATGCAAGCAAGATTGAGTGAAAAAATCTAAGAGACAGAGGGGAAATCGGTATGGATTTTTACCTGAGAGGAGATATGTGAAAGACTGACCGTTGAAGTGTAACAGACCACTGGTCAGAACCTTAATACCTAGAGGTCATTGCATTTGACCTCTGGTGTCGAATATCAATGATGAAGCCAGCTAGCATCTCAGGCTTACTTCGATTCGAAAAGACAAAGGAAGAAATCTAGCGAGTTGAAGTTTCACCTTTTGGTCTGACTTTTTCGATTAGGGATTTTGAAATCCAATGGTGAAAATGAATAGAACGATGAGATCTGGAGTACAGGAGCAAAACGAATGGATATGCATGCCATGGATTTGAAAGGTCTATGGTGATTTGAGATTTCACCTCTGGGGGTTAGGTTTCAGATTTGGGGATTTTGAATCTCCAAGATGAAACAGCAAAGATACAGTGAGAATCGTGGATATGAGAGACAAATGAGATGATTTGAAGTTAATTTCATGACCTTGCACTAATTTTTGCAAGGTCTATTGATTAATGGAGCTGGGGCAGATGAGAGAAAAGAGAGAGGAAGAGAAAAGAAAGGCGGCTGGGCAGGGTGACAAATGATTTAGGGTTTTGGGGTATTGGGGGCCGTCTCTATGCTTAAATGTAGGAGATAGGATCTAGACCGTTGGATCTGATGATCAACGGCCTTGATAATTCAGGCATTTATGGTTTTCGGGGGAAAACTTTTGGCGGCCATTGGATCATGAGATTTGAACGGTAGAGACGAGATCTTTGGGTAGGTGTTTAAAAATCAAAAGAAAATCGGAGATTAAATATGTGCCGTTGATCAGATAGACTAACGGTTCAGATGCAAGTGTGTTTGTTTTGTGAGCGATAAGGGAGAGTGATATGGCACGATCTCATTGGTTCAATGAGAATGACATGGATTGCCAAGTTGAAAGGGGATGGGGTGTTTGGACTGGGTCAATTCCGAATGGGCTTGTGCATTGTACTGACATTGATTAAGGAAATAGCCACTTTGTATTTTAATTAGGAATTGCAATTGTAGCCTTTTAGTTTTTTAACCCCTTTAGAATTAATTTAAATAAACTTAATTATTTTCAATAAAATATAGTAGAAATTATAATCATCAAATATACTACTAATTATTGTAATTACTTGTTTATAAAATACTTTATCTTTCTGTCACGACCCAAAATCAATTGTCGTGATGGCGCCTATCGTGGAACTAGGCCAGCCTCAACTCAACAACCCAACACCAACAACAATAAGTTTGAAAACGTTAACGGAAGCATTGAACATTTAAGAACAAAACTGTTTAAAACATATGAAAATCCCAAAGTGATACAATCCAGCCCAAAACCAGGGCGTCACTGAGTACATGAGCGTCTAACTCAAAAGTACAAATAAACTAAGAAAGAGAAAAATCAAGGTCCGCGAACGTAGTGCAGCTACCTTAATAATCCCCGACTCCAAATGCAAACAAATCAGCAGCCGCTGCCGTGACCAGAAATGCCTGGATCTGCACACAAGGTGCAGGGAGTAACGTGAGTACACCAACTCAGTAAGAAACAAGTCCAAACTTTGGACTGAAAGGTAGTGACGAACTCAACCTCAACAGGTATGACAGAAATAAATGTGCAGAAATATAGGCAAGCTTTTAAGTCAAATAGACAGCTCAAAACAGTAAAAACAATAAGTATAAATTTGAATAGTGTAAGGTATGCAACTCAGCTCTCTCTACATGCCGATCCACAGACTGTATGAAATGCACCATGTGCTCCCACTCTCAAGTGTTCAACCACTCAGTATTGTATATGGCCATCCGGCCCAAGCAAATCCATCCCGAAACATATACAACACTGACTATGAGTCACCCAGTATCGAGAAAAAAGGGCAATCCAACCCTGTGGAGAAATCCATCTCCAGGTATCAAGTACTTCGGACAAATCCATGTCTAGGGAAATCCATCCCTCAATAATATCATCCGCGCTCACTGGGAGTGTGTTACAGACTCCGGAGGGGCTCCTAAAGCCCAAGCATTATCATAATCATCAATATAACCGCTGCGGCGTGCAGCCCGATCCCATAACGGTCACTCATAACCTGGCACTCGGCCTCACTCAGTCATCGACCTCTCCAGTCTCATCACAGGCTCACAATGTCATGAAAACAACCCGGAACAATGATATGATGAATCCATAAATAACTAATACCGAGATATGATATAAAATGCATGATCATGACTGAGTATGGAATAGTAAATGAAATTAGTGAGATGACAGCAAGAAACGACCGCTAAGAGTTCAACCAATCCCGACACAAAGCCTAAACATGATATCTAGCACGATCTACAGCTCAACTACTTTATCACCTGATGAAAACATGGATATCAACAGGATAGAGTCACTAAACGGTGCCAGGGAATCACCCAGGTCACAATTCTCACGGTGTACACTCGCACGCCCGTCACTTCGCATGTGTGTCACCTCAATACCAATCACATAGCATATAATTTGGGGTCTCGGACCCTCAGAATCAAGTTTGAAAATGTTACTTACCTCAAACCAAGCAAAGTCCTACTCCGGAATGCCCTTGCCTCTCAATTCGGCCCCCGAACGTCCCGAATCTTGCCACAAGTAATACAATATGATCAATATAGGCTTAAGGAATCAATTCCACCATAAAAATACCAAATTATAGCTAAAATCCGAAATCGGCTCAAATCCGGCCCTCGGGGCCCACATCTGGGAATCCAACAAAAATTACAAAACCCAAAATCCCATTCACTCACGAGTCTAGTCATATCAAATTTACCAAAGTCCGACCTCAATTGCCCCTCCAAAACCACAAAGTTCACTCTCTAATTCCCAAGCCCTAAATCCCCAAATTTCCAATTGTAATCCCTAATTAAATGATGGACAAAGTCATAGATTCACGGAAATTAGACCAATACGGGTTAGAATCACTTACCCCAATGTCCTCCTTGAAAACATTCGAACGATCGCCTCTCTCCCGAGCTCCCCAAGTCCAAAATTGAAAATGGAAGACAAAACCTCTAGCTAGGGTTTTCTGCCCAGTTAAAACCGCACCTGCGGTCCTAGTTCCGGACCTGTGGAACCACATCTGTGAACTGGGCTCCGCTTCTGCCGAAATTCATTAAAAACCTGACTCTGCTCCTGCGATCACTTGACCGCATTTGCGGTCATCACAGATGCGGGACCCAAGCCACACCTGCGATCCATCTGCGCCTCCCAAACTGCTTCTGCAATCACAGCAGATGCGGGATTTCCATCGCACCTGCAGTCTGAGACCATGTCTCCCTTAGCCGCACCTACGGATCTTCTTTCGCTCATGTGTCCTCGCACATGCGGTTCCCGCTCCGCAGGTGCGGAAGACACCAGAACCAGCAGCTTCGGCTGCATTTCATCAACTCTGATTCTTCCGTTGACCACCCGGAATCACCCCGAGGCCCTCGGGACCTCAACCAAACATACCAACAAGTCATATGACCTCCTATGAACTTAGTCGAACCTTCGAATCACCCAAAATGACATCAAAACACCAAATTGCCCTCGGATTCAAGCCTAGGAACTTCTAAACTTCCAAATTCCGCAACTGACGCCGAAAACTATCAAACCACGTCTGAATGACCTCATATTTTTACACATACGTGAAAAATGACACCACGAACCTACTCCAACTTCCGAAAATCCATTCTGACCCCGATATGAAAATTTCCACTGCCGACCAAAATCGCCAAATTTCTAACTTTCGCCAATTCAAGCCTAATTCTCCTACGGACCTCCAAATCACATTCCAGACGCGCTCCTAAGTCCACAATCACCTAACAGAGCTAACGGAACCATCAAAATTCAAATTCGAGATAGTTTAAACATAAGTCAACATCCGGTTGACTTTTCCAACTTAAGCTTCTAATAAAGAGATTAAGTGTCTCAATTCACTCCGAAACCACTCCAGACCCGAACCAACTAACCCGGTATATCACAATATAGCTGAAGAACACAAAAAGAAGTAGAAATGGGAAAACGAGGCTATAACTCTCGAAACAATTGGCCGAGTCATTACATCCCCCCCCTCTTAAACAAACGTTCATCATCGAACGAGTCTAGAAACATACATAGAGCCTCAAATAGGTGTGGATATCTGCTCTGCATCTCCCGCTCGGTCTCCCGGGTGGCCTCCTCCACAGGCTGACCTCTCCACTGCACCTTTACTGAAGCTATATCCTTTGACCTCAACTTCCGAACCTGCCGCTTTAAAATGGCCACCGGCTCCACATCATAAGTCATATCACTATACAACTGAACCGTGTTGTAGTCCAAAACATGGGACGGATCACCAATATACTTCCGGAGCATAGAAATATGAAACACTGGATGCACACTCGACAAGATGGGTGGCAAGGTAAGCTTATAAGCCACCTCTCGTATCCTCTGAAGCGCCTCAAAAGGCCCAATGAACCGGGGGCTCAACTTTCCCCTCTTCCTAAACCTCATAACACCCTTCATGGGTGATACCTTCAGCAAAACCTTCTTTCCGACCATGAAAGACACATCACGGACCTTCATGTCCGCATAGCTCTTCTGCCTAGACTGCGTCATGCGAAGCCGCTTCTGAATCAATTTCACCTTGTCTAATGCATGTTGGACTAAGTCTGTACCCAAGAGCCTAGCCTCACCTGGCTCAAACCATCATACTAGAGATCTACCCCTCCTTCCATATAAAGCCTCATACGGAGCCATCTGAATGCTCAACTGATAACTGTTGTTATATGCAAACTCCGCGAGCGGCAGAAACTGGTCCCATGAACCCCCAAAATTGATGACACAAGCATGTAGCATGTCCTCCAATATCTGAATAGTGCGCTTGGACTGTCCGTCTGTCTGAGGGTGAAAGGTTGTGCTCAACTCAACCTGAGTACCCAACTCTCACTGTATGGCCCTCCAAAACTGCGATGTAAACTGAGTGCCCCAATTTGAAATTATGGAAACTGGGACACCATGCAGGCGAACAATCTCTCGAATGTAAATCTCAGCCAACTGCTATGAAGAGTAAGTAGTACCAACTGGAATGAAGTGTGCGAACTTGGTCAGCCGATCCACAATAACCCAAATAGCATCAAACTTCCTCGAAGTTCGTGGGAGCCCAATTACGAAGTCCATGGTGATCCGCTCCCACTTCCACTCTAGGATCTCTAACCTCTGAAGCAAATCACCCGGTCTGTGATGTTCATACTTAACCCGCTGACTGTTGAGACACTGAGCCACAAACCCAACTATATCCTTATTTATGCGCCTCCACCAATAGTGCTGTCTCAAATCTCGGTTCATCTTCGCGGCACCCAGATGGATGGAATACCGCGAGCGGTGGGCCTCCTCAAGAAATAACTCCCGAAGCCCATCCACATTGGGTACACATATCCAGCCCTGCATCCTCAACACGCCATCATTACCAAAAGTCACATCTCTAGCATCACCTCGTTGAACCCTGTCCTGAAGAATGAGCAGGTGGGGACCATCATACTGACACTGCCTGATACGGTCATAAAGAGAAGACCTGGAGACCACACAAGCCAATACCCAGCTCGGCTCCAAAATATCAAATCTGACAAGCTGGCCAACTAAGGCCTGAACATCCAATGTCAAAGGTCTCTTTGTTGCTGGAAGATATGCTAAACTCCCCAAACTCTCTGCCCGGTGACTCAAAGCATCGGCCACCATATTGGCCTTCCCCGGATTGTACAAAATAGTGATATCATAGTCCTTGAGAACCTCCAACCATCTCCGCTGGAGCAAATTAAGATCCTTCTGCTTGAACAGGTGCTGCAAACTCCGGTGATCAGTATAGATCTCACAATGAACCCAGTATAAATAGTGCCGCCAAATCTTTAAGGCTTGCACAATAGCTGCTAACTCAAGGTCATATACAGGATAGTTCTTCTCATGAGTCTTCAACTAGTGCGAGGCATAGGCAATCACCCTACTCTCCTGCATCAGAACACATCCAATACCTATCCTCGAAAAATCACAATACACGGTGTAAGAACCCGAAGCTGACGACAGAACTGGAGTTGTGGTCAAAGCAGTCTTGAGCTTCTGGAAGCTCTCCTCACACTCATCTGACCACCTGAATGGAGCACCTTGTTGGGTCAATTTGATCAAGGGCGATGAAACAGATGAAAATCCCTCCACAAAGCGACGGTAATAGCCCGCCAAACCAAGGAAGCTCCTAATCTCTGTGGCTGAGGATGGTCTAGGCCAACTCTGCACCACTTTTATCTTCTTTGGATCCACCTGAATACCTCACTGGACACCACGTGCCCCAAGAATGCTACTGAACTGAGCCAAAACGCACACTTGGAGAACTTTGCATAAAGCTTCTCCTCCCTCAATCTCTGTAATACAATCCTCAGATGCTGAGCATGCTCCTCCTGGCTACGAGAGTACACCAGGATGTCATCAATGAATACAATAATGAATGAGTCCAAATAGGGTTGGAATACACTGTTCATCAAATGCATGAACGCTGCTGAGGCATTGGTCAGCCCAAAAGACATCACTAAGAACTCATAATGGCCATATCGGGTCCTGAAACTGTCTTAAGAATATCCGAATCTCGAATCTTCAACTGGTGATACCCAAACCTCAAATCGATCTTGAAGAACACCCTCGCTCCCTGAAGCTGGTCAAATAGATCATCAATACGAGGCAAAGGATACTTGTTCTTGACTGTGACCTTGTTTAACTGCCTATAATCAATGCACATCCTCATGGAACCATACTTCTTCTTCACAAATAGGACCGGTGCACCCCAAGGTGACACACGAGGCCGAATAAACCCCTTATCAAGGAGTACCTGAAGCTATCCTTTCAACTCCTTCATCTCCGTCGGTGACATACGATACAGTGGGATAGAAATGGGCTGAGTGCCCAGCACCAAATCAATACCAAAGTCAATATCCCTGTCAGGTGGCATGCCCAGCAGGTCTGCAGGAAACACATCCGGAAAGTCACGTACCACCGGAACAGAATCAATGGTAGGGGTCTCTACACTAACATCTCTCACAAAAGTCAAATAGGATAGACAACCCTTCTCAACCATACACTGTTCAAATATGAAATCACCCTACTAGGTATATAGTCTATAGAAACGCTCCACTCAACCCTTGGCAATCCCGGCATCGCCAATGTCACGGTCTTAGCATGACAATATAGAACAGCATGACATGGAGACAGCCAATCCATACCTAATATCACATCAAAATCAACCATACTGAATAGTAAAAGGTCCACTCGGGTCTCCAGACCCCTAATAGTTACCACACAGGACCGATATACGCGGTCCACAACAACAATATTGCCCACAGGAGTAGATACATGAATAGATGAGACTAAGGACTCACGAGGCATATCCAAAAAATGAGCAAAATACAAGAAAACATATGAATAAGTGGACCTAGGGTCAAATAATACCGAGGAATCTCGGTGGCAAACCGAAACAATACTTGTAATCATAGCATCTGAAGCCATGGCATCTGGTCTGGCTAGGAGTGCATAGAAATGGGCATGTCCGCCCCCTGATAAGCCTCCCCCTCTCGGACGGCCCCTAGCTAACTAAGCTCCACCCCTAGCTGGCTGGGCGGGTGGTGGAGGAACTGGTGCTGAAGTTGAAGGCCAACTTCTCTGCTGAGATGAACATCCCTTTAGGAAGGGACAAAACCTCTTGATATGACCCAAATCCCCACACTCAAAGCAACCTCTATCGGCCACTAGGGACTGAAGGGAACCCAGAGCACTGGAATAACCGCTAGAAGGTCCTGACACAGATGAACCCTGAGCTGATGGTGCATGCGAGGAACTCTGAGCTGGTAGCACACCGAATGATGTCTGGCCCTGCTGATAACCATGGGGCCCATGTCCGGATGATGCACATCGGTGCACTACGCGAGTCGTCTAAGCATGTCTGAAAGGACGACCTCTACTGTGCTGTAACTGATCCCCAGAAGGAGCACCTCTAAATCCCCCCTGTCTAAGAGGCCTTTTGGCCTCCCTCTCGACCCGCTCCTGACTGCAAACCATTCAATCTACTGAGCAATATCGACAACCTCATCAAAAGTAGCACCAAACACTTTCTCTCTGGTCATAAGCAATCGCAGCTGGTAAGTGAGGCTATCTATAAACCTCCTGATCCTCTCCCTGTATGTGGGAGCCAACCAGTTAGTATGACGGGCCAACTTCATGAATCGCATCTCATACTGCGTCACAGATGTATCACCCTGACGAAGCTGCTCAAACTATCTATGCAACTCCTCTCTGCGGGATTGAGGCACGAACTTCTCCAGAAAGATAACAGAGTACTGCTGCCAAGTAAAGGGCGCTGCACCGACCGGCCTAATCCTCTCGTAAGCCTCCCACCAACTAAAGGCAGCCCCAGAGAACTGAAAGGTAGTGAACGAGACCCCACTGGCCTCTAGAATACCTGTTGTACGGAGTATCCTCTGACACCTATCCAAGAAACCATGTGCATTCTCTCCCTCTGCACCACTGAAAGATGGAGGCTAGAGTCTCCCAAACCTCTCCAACCTATGTTGCTCATCCTCAGGTATAGCAGGAACCACATAGTCCTGAGCAGCTGCAACTGGCTGGGCTGGTGGCACCCTCGGTGTCTGGAATCCCTGTACCACCTGCTCTGGTGTGTGGGCAGCGGGAGTCTGAGAACCTCCCCCGGCCTAAGAAGTGGCTGTTTCGGCCAGAACAGAGACCGCCTGAGCAAGACTGGTACATGCGGTAAGAATCTGAGCTAAGGCCTCCTGAAGGCCTAGAATCACAGTAGGCAAAGGTTGTGCCTGAGCTGGTGTATCAACAACTGGAATCTGGTCTTGGTCCGGGGCAACTGGTGGATCTGCAGGTACTGCCCCAGCTGTTGTGCGGCTGCACCTTCGCCCCTAATGCGCCCTCGGCCTCTCGTGGTCCTGGCTGGTGGTACTGGTGGATGTCCATCCTGCCCGGTAGTACGAGTCCTCACCATCTGTTAGAGAATGAAACAACAGATGTTTAGTTACTAGAATCAACAGATTCGCATGACAAAAATTCAAGAATGTGGAGTTTCCTAAGGGTTCTGCAGCCTCTTGAAGATAAGTACAGACGTCTTCGTACCGATCCACAAAACTCTACTAAACCTGCTCATGACTCGTGAGACCAATGTAACCTAGGCTCTGATACCAACTTGTCACGACCCAAAATCAATCGCCGTGACGGCTCCTATCATGGACTAGGCCAGTCGCAACTCAATAACCCAACACCAACAACAATAAGTTTGAAAACGTTAACGGAAGCATTTAATATTCAAAACAAAACTATTTAAAACATATGAAAATCCCAAAGTGATACAATCCAGCCCAAAACCAGGGCGTCACTGAGTACCTGAGCGTCTAATAACCGGGATATAGTCCCCAAAAATGTCTATAGAAATAAACTCAAAAGTAAAAATAAACTAAGGAAGAGAAAAATCAAGGTCTGTGAACGTCGTGCAGCTACCTCAATAATCCCTGACTCCAAATGCAGAAAAATCAGCAGCCGCTGCCGTGACCAGAAATGCCTGGATCTACACACAAGGTACAGGGAGTAACGTGAGTACACTAACTCAGTAAGTAACACGTCCAAACTTTAGACTGAAAGGTAGTGACGAACGCAACCTTAACAGGTATGAAAGAAATAAATGTGCAGAAATATAGGCAAGCTTTCAAGTCAAATAGACAGCTCAAAACAGTAAAAAAAAAAAACAAAGGTACAAATCTGAACAGTGTAAGGTATGCAACTCTGCTATCTCTACATGCCGATCCACAGACAGTATGAAATGCACCATGTGCTCCCACTCTCAAGTGTTCAACCACTCAGTACTGTAGATGTCCATCCGGCCAAGGGAAATCCATCCGGGAACATATACAACACTAACTATGAGTCACCTAGTACCGAGGAAAAAGGGTAATCCAACCCTGTGGATAAATCCATCTCCAGGTATCAAGTACTTCGAACAAATCCATGTCCAGAGAAATCCATCCCTCAATAATATCATCCGCGCTCACTAGGGGGTGTGTTACAGACTTCGGAGGGGCTCCTAAAGCCCAAGCGCTATCATAATTATCAATATAAACACTGCGGCGTGCAGCCCGATCCCATAACTGTCACTCATAAGAGGAACTCGGCCTCACTCAGTCATCAACCTCTCCAGTCTCACCACGGGCTCACAATGTCATGAAAACAGCCCGAAACAATGATATAATTAATCAATAAATAACTGAGACCGAGATATGATATAAAAATTCATGATCATGACTGAGTATGGAATAGTAAATGAAACTAGTGAGATGATAGCACTAAACGATTGCTAAGGATCAAACCAATCCCGGCACAAAGCCTAAATATGATATCTAGCACGATCTACAGCTCAACTACTTTATCACCTGATGAAAACATGGATATCAACCAGATAGAGTCATAAACGATGCCACGGAATCACCCAGGTCACAATTCTCACAGTGTACGCCCGCTCGCCCATCACATGACATGTGTGTCACCTCAATACCAATCACATAGCATATAATTTGGGGTCTCGAACCCTCAGAATCAAGTTTGAAAATGTTACTTACCTCAAACCAAGCAAAGTCCTACTCCGGAATGCCCTTGTCTCTCAATTCGGCCCCTGAACGTCCCGAATCTAGCCACAAGTAATACAATACGATCAATATAGACTAAAGGAATCAATTCCACAAGAAAAATACCAAATTATAGCCAAAATCCAAAATCGGCTCAAACCCGGCCCCCAAGGCCCACGTCTCGGAATCCAACAAAAAACAAAAAAACCCAAAAGCCTATTCACTCACGAGTCTATCATATCAAATTTACCAAAATACGACCTCAATTGCCCCTCCAAAACCCCAAAGTTCACTCTCCAATTCCCAAGCCCTAAATCTCCAAATTTCTAATTCAATCCCTAATTAAATGATGAACAAAGCCATAGATTCACGGAAATTAGACCAATACGGGTTAGAATCACTTACCCCAACGTCCTCACTGAAAACCTTTGAAAATTTGCCTCTCTCCCGAGCTCCCCAAGTCTAAAATTGAAAATTGAAGACAAAACCTCGAGCTGGGTTTTTCTGCCCAGTTAAAACCGCAGTTGCGGTGCTAGTTCTGCACCTACGGAACCGCATCTGCAAATCGAGCTCCACTTCTGCAGAAATTCATTAAAAGCCTGACTCTGCTCCTGCGATCACTTGACCGCATCTGCGGTCATCGCAGATGCGGGACCCAAGCAGCACCTGCGATCTATTTGTGCATCTATGCCTCCCAAATCGCTTCTGCGACCACCGCA
The DNA here is from genome assembly GCA_000715115.1 of Nicotiana otophora. Classification (NCBI taxonomy): domain Eukaryota; kingdom Viridiplantae; phylum Streptophyta; class Magnoliopsida; order Solanales; family Solanaceae; genus Nicotiana; species Nicotiana otophora. Next base: position 185,067 of record AWOL01S0020165.1, read on the forward strand.
GATGGGGGATTTCCATCGCACATGCGGTCTGAGCCCAGGTCTCCCTTAGCCGCACCTGCGGCTCTTCCTTCTCTCTTGCGGCCTCGTACCTGTGGTTCGCACTCTGTAGGTATGGAAGGCACCAGAATCAGCAGCTTTAGCTGCATTTCATCAACTCTAATTCTTTTGTTGACCACCCAGAATCAGCCTGAGGCCCTCGGGACCTCAATTAAATATACCAACAAGTGATATAACCCCCTATGAACTTACTCGAACCTTTGAATCACCCAAATTACCCTCAAATTCAAGCCTAGGAACTTCTAAACTCCAAATTCCGCAACTGGCACCGAAACCTATCAAACCACGTCCGAATGATCTCAAACTTTTACACACACGTGAAAAATGACACCACTAACCTACTCGAACTTCCGTAAATCCATTCCGACCCCGATATCAAAATTTTCACTATCATGCCTAATTTTCCTACGGACCTCCAAATCACATTTCGGACGTGCTCATAAGTCCACAATCACCTAACGTAGCTAACGGAGCCATCAAAATTTAAATCCGAGATCGTTTACACATAAGTCAATATTCGGTTGACTTTTCCAACTTAAGCTTCTAATAAAGAGACTAAGTGTCTCAATTCACTCCGAAACCACTCCGGACCTGAACCAACTAACCCGGTATATCACAATATAGCTGAAGAACACAAAAAGAATCAGAAATGGGGGAAATGGGGCTATAACTCTCGAAACGACCGGCCGGGTAGTTACACTTTCCAAATGATAAAACTAATTTTGAGTTGTTAACATAGTAATCTAATTAATCAATATTTAGGAAGTAATTCATTAAATTAATTATAAATCCTATGTGGTGTATTTTAAAAATTATTTTGATGATATTAAAATAATAAGTATATTTGTAATTACATATGCTAATACTAGGTTATTAATTTCAAAACTAATACTTAATTAATTATTTATAAAGAAATTGATATTTATTGATGGAAAATACTTTCAAAACATTCATTTTAAATATTTAAGTATGAATAAATTAATTTTAAAAGGGAGGGTCAAAATTGACCGCCAACATATAGTACACTACAAGGCTAATTGGAGTTTAGAGTCTCCACCTAGTATTTATGGTATACTAGGACACCTATACTACACTATATGATATACACTTTAATTATAGTCTACGAAACCATTGAGATTTTATGTAAGGGCTCAAGTTAACTGGAGGGAAAGGTATTAGAGATCCCTCAAGATCCACAAAATGTGGTTCCGGTAGACTCAATCAAATAAAGGAGGGAAGGTTCAAAAAAATAATTAATTTAATATATGCAAGGAATAATAAAAGTAATTCAAATGAAGAATGATTAAACATGAGTGTCAAAATAATAGATTATATATAAAGGGTGTGAAATAAGTATGTGAAAATTATATTTTTGATGACTTGGTAAAAGGTAAAGAAAATATGTAGTAACAAATAGAGTATTTATAATTAACTAGATAAATTGTAGTTAAAGAATGCACTTGAAAGAATTTAATTTATAACCAAAGGTAAGCTATTGTGAGTGATAGGCTAAACGTAAAAGGAAAAGGAAAACTCACTTTAAAGTGATTGGCCAAAAATAGGAAAGAATTATCTTTGAATAGTTTTATATAGTAAAAATGGTAAGAAATGAGTTGATTTTATAATTACAAAAATAATTAAAAAGTTAAATTAAATAGAGGACAATTAGTTATAGCAAGCGAATAATAGAATATTTATATTCACATGCACATGTATTAAAAGTAAGTGAACAAAGTGTATGAAATAATTTACATTCTTTGAAATCGGTGCACAAGAACTAAAGAGAATAATTTGGTATTTAAAGAATAAGTTAAGTGAAGAGGGTATAATGTCTGTATTTAGCAAAAGTATAAAATGTAATATAGAACAATAACATTAAACAAGAAAAGGTTAAATGATATACAAACACTATGTCTTATACTTTAATTTAATAAATAAGGTATGAAAGAATTTCGTTTAAAATGTATGGACAAGTATAGGAAGTTACTTATTATATCCCGTACTTTTGAACGTTGTATTTATCGTAAGATAATTGACATAAGTTCAAGGACAAGATTATTTTTGGGGTTATAAGTATTTATGTTATTTATAACAAGTGATAAGTAAAGTCGTGAACGTTAGAGGGTAAATGAATCGAATAAAATGAGTTCCGTCGAAGTTTGTCATTTTGGGATGAAAAAGTGTTCCAAACTATAATACCCCGTATTTATGGAGTAGTGCAATATAATATATCATGTGACCATGATAGTAAGGTATATAAAGTATGTTAAAAGTGATTAGTATTTAAATAAAATGAGATTTAGAAATTAATTATGTGTGTAATTAGTTAAGTGGGAAATTATAGTGGAAGAGTAATTTAATTGAATTATTGAGTATATAGTTGGTGTAGTGGATAACATTCCACATGTTACATGGTAGAAGCAACATTAGTGACTAACCTAAACCCATAAGTGATGGTGGCACTATTAAACTCAATGTCTCAAGAGAGAAGCTAAGGAGGACATGTGTAAATGGAAAAAGGTTACAATTATGTCACTTGTTTCACTCGATTTGAGAATACAATTGAAGAATAGATAGGTTCAACATAGTGTAGCAGCAAAGAACGTTCATTTGAGATGATGTTCAGCAACATAAGCTCAAAATTTCATCAAAGCAAAGTGTAATCTTTCTCAAAGACAATATACGGGTTTTGTGCACCGCCTCGATCTCGTTGTTCCGTTTTGGCGCGTTGGTTAATCTGGGATTTCTTTGATGTGAAGTAAGGTGGAATAAGAGTAGTTATTGACAAATAAGGTAAGAATTTTCCTCTCCTTGGTATATTTAAATTCGTCTAGGTCATGGCTAAATTGTGGAATGAGAATTATGGAATTAATAGCGAAAGATCGTATTTTGATGTTGTTATTGTGTCGGCTATTCGGTAATGTTAAAAGCTATGTTGTGTTTGGAAATCATTGGAGTAACTTGGATATATAGTTTTAGCTGTCATTGATATGTGTTTTGAAGGAATGAAATATTGGAGAAGTATGTTTGACAATCGTAGCCGAGCTTGCCGCTCGTTGTATCATAGTTTGGGTTGAAAAACTTGTTATGGGAGTTTCTAGTTGTGTTGTTGTATTACCTTACCTATGGTACGATTGAGGGAACGATAAAAAAAGGGTAAATCATGTCCATTTCATTGTAGGATAGGTTATCTTCCGTTATGCGATTAAGAGAATTGTTTGTATAGTTGACAATAGTATTATTCTTGTTATTGCGTAGATCGTGAAGTGGATACGAGTTGAGCTCTTGAACCAGTGGGTTAAGACCAGGTATGTTAAAGTTATCCATTCTTTCTTTTTGGCATGATCCATGTGATACAAATGAAACGAGCAAATGTGCAACTTTCATAAATGACTCTATTCATAAAAGTACTAGGGGTGCCTATGTTCTTGATTCCCCATGTGTCCTATTATTATATCATCTATTCATGGGTCTCAGAAAATACATAAGTTGATAAAATTTATCCGAAGGCATATTGACTTATTTTATTATGTATTGCATTCATTTATACATGCAGAATACCCATGACCAGATGGCGTTATATACGCGTATATTATATATATATATGGGCTATGGGAAAAGGTTATGGCGTTATATATGCAGCACCACCTGATCAGTTGGTTTACGTTGATGATTTCACCCACAGAGGCCGAGATGATATGATGGGATACCCTCAAAGGCATGAAAATGTTATGTACGCATATACATATACATGATATGACATTTATACGCATATGCATGACATTATAAATATTTCATGATTTACAGAGCTATCCAAACTTACAAGTTGAGTCTTTCTTCCATGTCTTTTATACACTGATTTACATGCCTTACATACTCGGTACATTATTTGTATTGACGTCCTTTTGTTGTGGACACTGCATTCGTGCCTGCAGGTATAGATAATCAGTTTGACGAGCCCTCATAGTAGACGAGGTTAGCATTCAACGAAGGATCAGTAAGACTCTAGTTCATTCGGAGTGCAACCAATTCTGTAAGTCTTCGTGTCAGAATTTTGCTACAAACTTATGGGTAGGCCGGGTCTCTGTCCCGACCATGTTTTGATGTCAAATACTCTTTGAGGCTTTATAGATACAGTTTCATCATGTACAGTATGTAGAGGCCTTGACGGCCCATATGTATTCATGTTTTAAGAACAATGGTTCATTGATACAACGTTTCCCACTTATAGTTATACAGTATGAGTTGTGGCCATGTTGACCCATGATAGTTACAGAAAGAATGTGTTTAGCCAACTTGACCTATGCATGTTCTAGTTTTGGTCGAATGATCATGAGTTACGGAGTGGTTTGCCCGTGCCAGTAAGGCACCGGGTGCCAGCGATGCCCCTAGGTTTGGGGCGTGATAAAGTGGTATCAGAGCAGGTCATGTCCTACGGAGTCTACAAAGTCGTGCCTAGTAGAGTCTCACTTATGGGTGTGTTGCGCGCCTCATTTATAATTGAGAGATTATAGGACATTTAGGAAATGTTACCCTTCTTTTGTTTCTAGATCGTGCCATAGAGTTGAGTCGTAAGAAGTCAGTATGAAGCTTCCGCCAGATTTTGTATTTACCAGAGGTGCAAGTATCACAATAGAGCTTTATTGTGTGGATGTAATTCCCACCTATGTGGAAGGGGGGTTATAAAAGCGACAAAAGATACGATGCGAATTGAAAGGTAAGTAAGGTAAAGGTGAAGAAGATATTAGAACTCAAGTGCAGAAGGTTGTGAATAGTCCAGACTTTAGATAGAGGTTGGGTTTTAGTTTAGTTTATGCAGGTGACTCTGGCAAACTTTTTGTAAATATCTAAGAGTTAACATTCGAGGATGAATATTTCTAAAGGGGGAAGGATATTACATCCCGTACTTTTGAACGTTGGATTTGTCGTAAGATAATTGGCATAAGCTCAAGGACAGGATTATGTTTGGGGTTATAAGTATTTATGCTATTTATAACAAGTGAAAAGTAAAGTCGTGAACGTCAGAGGGTAAATGAATCGAATAAAATGAGTTTCGTCGAAGTTTGTCATTTTGGGATGAAAAAATGGTCCAAGCTATAATACCCCATATTTATGGACTAGTGCAATACAATATACCATGTGACCATGATAGTAAGGTATATAAAGTATGTTAAAAGTGATTAGTATTTAAGTGAAATAAGATTTAGAAATTAATTATGTGTGTAATTAGTTAAGTGGGAAATTATAGTGGAAGACTAATTTAGTTGAATTATTGAGTATATAGTTGGTGTAGTGGATAACATTCCACATGTCACATGGTGGCAGCAACATTAGTGACTAATCTACACCCATAAGTGGTGGTGGCACTAATAAAGTAAATGTCTTAAAGAGAGAAGCTAAGGAGGACATGTTTAAATAGAAAAAGGTTACAATTATGTCTCTTGTTTCACTTGATTTGAGAATGAAATTAAAGAATAAATAGGTTCAACATAGTATAGCAGAAAAGAACGTTAATTTGAGATGATTTTCAGCAACATGAGCTCAAAATTTCATGAAATCAAAGTGTAATCTTTCTCAAAGACAATATACGGGTTTTGTGCACCGCCTCGATCTCGTTTTTCCATTTTGGCTCGTTGGTTAATCCGGGATTTCTTTGATGTGAAGTAAGGTGGAATAAGACTATTTCTTGGCAAATAAGGTAAGAATTTTCCTCTCCTTGGTATATTTAAATTCGTCTAGATCATGGCTAAATTGTGGAATGAGAATTATGAAATTAATAGCGAAATATCGCATTTTGACGTTGTTATTATTGTGTCGGCTATTCATTAATGTTCGAAGTTATGTTGTGGCTGGAAATCATTGGAATAACTTGGATATATAGTTGTAGTTGTCATTGATATGTGTTTTGAAGGAAAGAAATATTGGAGAAGTATGTTTGATAATCGTAGCTGAGCTTTCCACTCGTTGTATCATAGTTTGGGTTGTAAAACTTGTTGTGGGAGTTGCTAGTTGTGTTGTTGTATTACCTTACCTATGGTAGGCTTGCGGGAATGATAAGAAAAGGGGAAATCATGTCCATTTCATTGTAGGATAGGTTATCTGCCGTTATGCGATTAAGAGAATTATTCGTATATTTGACAATAGTATTATTCTTGTTATTGCATAGATCGTGAAGTGGATACGAGTTGAGCTCTTGAGCCAGTGGGTTAAGACCAGGTATGTTAAGGTTATCCCTTCTTTCCTTTTGGCATGATCCATGTGATACAAACGAAACGAGCAAATGTGCAACTTTCATAAGTGACTCTATTTATAAAAGTATCAGGGGTGCCTATGTTCTTGATTCCCATGAGTCCTATTATTATACCGTCTGTTCATGGATCTCAAAAAATACATAAGTTGATAAAGTTTATCCGAAGGCATATTGAACTTATGATATTCCAAGAGATCTTATTGACTTATTTCATTATGCATTGCATTCATTTATACATTCACAATACCCATTACCAGATGGCGTTATATACGCGTATATTATATGTATATGGGCTATAGGGAAAGGTTACGGCGTTATATATGCAGCACCACCTGATCAATTGGTATAAGTTGATGATTTTGCCAACAGAGGCCGTGATGATATGATGGGATGCCCTCAAAGGCTTGATGATGTTATGTACGCATATAAATATGCATGATATGACATTTATATGCATATGCATGACATTATAAGCATTTCATGATTTACAGAGCTATCCAGACTTACAAGTTGAGTCCTTTATTCCATGTTTCTTTCATGTCCCTTATACACTGATTTACATGCCTTACATACTCGGTACATTATTTGTATTGACATCCTTTTGTTGTGGACGCTGCATTCATGCCTGCAGGTATAGATAATCAGTTTGACGAGCCCTCATAGTAGACGAAGATAGCATTCAATGAAGGATCGGTAAGACTCCACTTTATTCGGAGTGCAGTCTAGTCTGTAAGTCTTCGTGTCATAGTTTTGCTACAGACTTATGGGTAGGCCGTGTCTTTGTCCCGACCATGTTTTGATGTCCAATACTCTTTGAGGCTTTGTAGACAAAGGTTCATCATGTATAGTATGTCAGAGGCCTTGACGGCCCATATGTATTCATGTTTTAAGAACAATGGTTCATTGATACAACGTTTCCCACTTATAGTTATACATTACGAGTTGTGGCCATGTTGGCCCATGATGGTTACAGAAAGAATGGGTTTAGCCAACTCGACCTATGCATGTTCTAGTTTTGGTCGAACGATCATGAGTTACAGAGTGGTTCGCCCGTGCCAGTAAGGCACCGGGTGCTAGCCACGCCCCTTAGGTTTGGGGCGTGACATTACTAATGAAATGATAATGTAAGAGAATATGTAGTGATAAGTGAAATATTTGTGAATTGACAAAATAAATATTAATTAAAGAATACACTTTGAAAGAATTTGATTGATGTACAAAGATTAACTATTTAAGTGAAAAGACAAAATGTAAGAAAAATACAAATTTACTCTAAATGATTGGTAAAAGTGGAAAAGAATAATCTTCGAACAATCTTAGTAAATAATGGATAAACTAAAAGAATTAATTTGATGAATAGAATGAGTATGGTTGTAACGACCCAATAGGTCGTTTTGAGAATTTGCACTGCACTCGATAGTTTACGGGCATGAGTAGCTCTGTATGATGTATTATGACTTATGTGAATCGTCGGTTTGGTTTTCAGGTTATTCGGGACTGATTTGGATGAATGATTCTCAACTAGGGAGCTTTAAATTTGAAAGAGTTGACCAAGTTTGACTTTTTAGCATTTGACCTCGGATTGGAATTTTGATGGTTCTGTTAGCTCCGTTGGGTCATTTTGGACTTAGGAGTGTGTCCGGATTATGATTTGAAGGTCCGTGGTTGAATTTGGCTCGAAATGGCGAAAGTTTAAATTTTGGAAAGTTAGACCGGGTGTGGACTTTTTGATATCAGGGTCTGATTCTGATTCCAGAAGTTGGAGTAGGTCTGTAATATCAAATATGACTTGTGTGCAAAATTTGAGGTCAATCGAATGTGATTTGATAGGTTTCGACATCGGTTGTGGAAGTTTGAAGTTTCAAAGTTCATAGATTTTGTTTTGAGGTGCGATTCATCGTTTTGATGTTGTTATGTGTTCTTTTAGGCCTCGAGTATGTCTGTATTATGTTATGGGACTTGTTGGTATGTTAGTATGGGGTCCCGAGGGGCTCGGGCGTATTTCAAATTGATTTCAGATCATTTTTCCTTCATGTTTTCACTGTTGTGTTCTGCTGGTTTCTGGTGTCTCAGTCCTTCATCGCGTTCGCGTGTCAATTGTCGTAAACGCGTAGTGTATTCCGATGGCAGCAGCAAATTGTTCTTCGTGATTGTGAAGTATGTCTCGCATTCGCGTAAAGTTGGGGCAAGTCTTCTTCGCGTTCGCATATGGAGTATCGCGTTCGCGTAGTGATGAGGTTGGCAGCTAGGAGTTGGAGCATTCTTCTATGCGATCACGGAAGGTGGGTCGTGTTCGCGAAGCCTTGGCAGAAGTCGCCATCGCATTCGCGTGGGGTGTATCACAAACACGTAAAGTCTTTTGTGGTAGTGTGAGTTTTATTCATCGCGAACGTAATGAATTTCCCTCGTTCGCGGAAGAGGGGGCCTCGGCAGATTATAAAGTACTCTATTTCGAGGGTTTCGGCCATTTTTACATTTTGGGAGCTATGGAGCTCAGATTGAGGCGATTCTTGAAGTAATTTTCACCGTATGAATTGGAGTAAGTGTTCTCTACTCGGGTTTGGTTATATTTCATGAATCTATCTTCGTTTTTGGTAATTGGATTGTGAATTTTAAAGAGGAAATTGGGGATTTTGGCCTAAAGTTTCATAATGTGAATTTTTGGGTTTTGAACATCAATTCAAAGTCGGATTTGAGTAAAACTAGTATGGTTGGACTCGTAATTGAATGAGTTGTCAGATTTTGGGAGTTTTGTCGGGTTCCGAGGTGCGGGCCCGGTTGGACGTTTTGGCCGATTTTGGGCTTTTGATTAAAGATTCGACCTTTTTCATTTGTAATTGTTTCCTTGGGCTTTATTTGATGTATTTGAGTTGCTTTTGGCTAGTTTTGAGCTGTTCGGAGGTCGCTACACGCGTGATGGCATCTTTGGAGCATCGTTTTGGCTTGCTGGGCATTGATATTGACTTGTTCGAGGTAAGTAACTCTTCTAAACTTAGTGTTGAGGGTATGAAATCCCAAAATACGTGTTATGTGATTGGTATTGAGGTGACGTACATGCTAAATGATGGGTGTGTGGGTGTGCACCATGTGAATTGGGACTCTGTTGTTTCCATGGCACTGTATAGTGGTCCTACTTTGTTGATGTCCGTGTTTTCACCATGTAATAAAGTAATTGAACTGTCAATCATGCTAGATATCATGTTTAGGCTTTATGATGATACTTCTAGGACCCATAGAGGTCGTTTCTTACTGTCATTTCCCTAATGTCATTGATATTTCGTACCAGTCACATTCATGCATTCATATCATATCTCAGTCTCAGTTGTTATTTATTGATACATCATATCATTGTTGTCGGGCTAGTTTCATGACATTGTAAGCCCGTGAGTGACACTGGAGAGACTGACGACTGAGTGAGGTCGGGGGCCTGTTTATGAGGATATTGATACTATAGCACGTGAGTTGTCCGTACGGATCCAGATATTGATATTATGGCATGTGAGTTGTCCGTGCGGATCCAAATATTGATATTATGGCACGTAAGTTGTCCGTGCGGATTATAGCGCTTGGGCTGTAGGAGCCCCTCCGGAGTCTACACACCCCCAGTGAGTGCAGTCGACTATATATATATGTGGATCGGGATGCACGCCGCAACAAGTATTGTACAGTATTTAGTGATTGAGTGTGCTGAGCATTGAGCATAGTGAGAGGGAATGCGAGACAGTGAGATTGAGTACTCTAAGAGTGTGAGTACATGAGCTCATCATTGATATGCATTGCATTTGTCATGTGTACTTGAGATACATGCATAGAGATGCATTTCCTTCTGCTACCCAGCTTTGGGGACATTTATGATTTTACCTGTATCTTGACATGTAGGCATAGAGACGTACTTTCCTCATGCTATCTAAAAATGAAACATTTTACTAATCACTGAAAGGAGTTTTGGGAAAAATCACAGTTTTCAAACTTACTCGTATTTTGGCATTTTCGGTAAAAGATTTGGGTTTTTACTGGAACTGTGACCGAACTGAGCATTTTATTTCTGAGATACCTCTTTCATTACTTGCTTTATATTATTATGAACTGTTGTTGGTTATTGGAGCTGGACTCTGAGCTTGTTACAAGCTCGTCACTACTTTCAACCTAAGGTTACGTTTGTTACTTATTGAGTACATGGGGTCGGTTGTACTCATACTACACTTCTGCACCTTGCATGCAGATATTGACTGATGACGTTGTTGTGATCGACGGGAGCCGGAATTGAAGATGTACCTGCGTTCCGGTTGTAGCTGCCTCTTGTTCATGGTAGCCTTAGATCTATAAAACTCTGTTTATGTACTCTTCAAACAGATGGTGTATTTACTTCATTTTAGCTTTGTAAACTCTATTCTTAGAAGCTCATGATTTGTACTACCAGTCTTTGGGGAATGTATCAGATTCAAATATTTCTTTACTTAATTGCTTTATTAATTGTTATTAGAATTAGTTAGTGATTAATTGACTTACCTGACGGGTTGGGTTAGGTGCCATCACGACTAGGTGAATTTCGGGTCGTGACAATGGCTCGGGACGCATGCTAGTATAACTTTAAGTAAATACAATAAAATGATTTGCTTTTTAATTTTATGAAAAGAGGATGACATGTTTTTATTTCGGGTATACAACCAACCTAATTGATTATGTGCATGTCAATCTTAATTAATCGACCAAGTTAAAGAAATGTTTGACACCCTAATTGTACATACAAATTATAACGACCCGACCGGTCGTCTTGAGCAATTTGCACTTTGCTCGGTATTTTGAGGGCATGAGTAGATCCTTATGATGTATTATGACTTGTATGAATCGTCGGTTTTGGTTTTCAGGTTATTCAGAATCGATTTGGAAGAATGAATTTCATGATTGAAGCTTTAAGTTGGAAGAGTTGACCAAGTTTGACTTTTTAGTATTTGATCTCGGATTTGAATTTTGATGGTTCCGTTAGGTCCAGATGGTGATTTTGGACTAGAGCCTATGCCCGGATTTGCATTTGAATATTGCTAGAAGGTTTAGGCACTAATTGACGAAAGTTGGAAATTTAAAGGTTTATAAAGTTCATAAGTTTGACCGAGAGTTGACCTGGAGGATATCGGATTCGGATTGTGGTTCCGGGAATTGGAATAGCTTCGTTATATCATTTGAGACTTGTGTGCAAAAATTGGGTTTATTCCAGGTTGATTTGATATGTTTCGGCGCGGGTTTTGGAAGTTCAAAGTTCAATAAGTTTGAATTGTGGTACGATTCATCGTTTCGATGTTGTTATGTGTGATTTGAGGCCTCGAGTAAGTTCATATTATGTTATAAAACTTTTTTGTATATTCGGACCGGGTCCCGAGTGGCTCGGGTAAGTTTCGGACGAGGTTCGGATAATCTTTGGACTAACTTGAATTTTCTTGGGTTGCTAGTTCTGAGCGCAGAAGCGAAGAGCATTGCTGGGCAGGAGGCCGCAAATGCAGTGTTTTCTTCGCATCTGCGAAGGCGCATATGCAGACATTTTATCGCAGGAGCAGAAATGGACTGTTGGCGAGGGGTCGCAAATGCGGGAATTTTTGCGCAGAAGCGGGAAAATGATCGCAGAAGCGATGGCTGCTGAGTTTGGGCCTGTTTGCAGAAGCGAAGGTTGGGTCGCACACGCGACTCCACAAAAGCACAAATTGGTTCGCAAATGCGAACAATGCTGGGCAGATTCTATATATTTCGAGGTTTTGGTTCTTTTGCCATATTTTGATATTTGGGGCTCGGATTGAGGCGATATTTGAAGCGATTTTCATCACATGGATTGGGATAAGTATTCTACACTCAATTTTGATTATATTTCATGAATCTATCTTCGTTTTTCGTAATTGGATTATGAATTTTTAAGAGAAATTTGGGGGTTTTATTTTAAGTTTCATAAGAGTGAATTTTTGAGCTTTGAACATCGATTCGGAGTCGGATTTGAGTGAAACTAGTATGGTTGGACTCGTAATTGAATACGTTGTCGGATTTTATGAGTTTCACCGGGTTCCGAGGCGTAGGCTCGGGTTTGACTGTTTGGTTGACTTTGGGCTTTTGATTTGAGATTTGACCTTTATCGATTGGGTTTGTTTTCTTTGGCATTATTTGATGTTCCTGAGTTGCTTTTGGCTAGTTTCGAGCTGTTCGGAGATCAATACGCGTGGGATGGCATTTTTGGAGCATCATTTGGCTCATTCAGTATTGGATTTGGCTTGTTCGAGGTAAGTAACACTTCTAAATTTGGTTCTGAGGGTATGAACCCCTGAATATACGTGATATGTGTTTGGTGTTGAGGCCAAAAGCAACTCAAAAACATCAAATAATGTCATAGGAAATAAACTCGAACGATAAAGGTCGAATCTTTAATCAATTACTCAAAGTCAACCAAAAAGTCAAACTTGAGCCCGCACCTTTGGAACCTGACAAAACTTACAAAATACGACAACCCATTCAATGAGTCCAACCATATTTATTCACCCAAATCCAACTTCGAATAAATGTTCAAAACCCAATTATTCACTTTAGAATAGTTATGACAAAAACCCCAATTTCTCTTGTTAAATCCCATGTTTTGATGTACAATCCAGTGATGGATTCATGTAATTCTCATAGATATTTATTAGAATCACTTACCCCAAGCTTGTAGATGAAGGTCCAGGTTGAAACCCTTCAAAAGCGAGCCCAAGTCTTTAAATGGTGAAGAATGAAATAAAAGTCCAAATATCACATTTATATAGTACAAGATCTGATCTCCCACAATGCTAACCGCACTTTTTTGTGTGGTCCGCTCTTCCAAGTTTTGCGGCCGCGATCCGTATTGTGCGGCAGCACTTCAGCAGTAATTGCACTACTAGTCTTCAGTAAATTGACCATAACTTCCTGTACAAATATCCAAATGATGAACGGCTTGATTTTTGGGAACCTAGACTCAAAGGGCTACAACTTTTATTTTTGGATTATCTCTAAATTCTTTATAGATTGCAAGATATATGCTTCCGAAGTCATACCAACAAATCTGCAGATTTCTTGTTGGGGCCATTAGTGTGGTCTGTGCTTTGGCCATTGCCTCCACACTTGGGGGTTTGTGGACGCTCATGAGGCTTTGCCTCAGCTGTCATGCCCAACCTCGGGGAGCCTGACCTGCGCTCAATAGAGTTACCCCGGTCGAGCAAGCCTGCACAGTGTCGTCTACCCAACTCACCCACAAATAAAGAGAAGAATATATTTCATTAATTAGACAGTAAGAGGTCATATGAATAACACCAGTTCATTTCCATCAGTTACGTCATTACAAGTCTCCAAAACAGTACATTGTACAATCATAGTTAACGTGGAACAGATGATACGATTACAACATTTTTAGTTTAACCTTTCCAAAAATATATACAACCCACACTATGTCTACGGAGCCTCTAACGGGAACAATTGAATGTTATGACAGCGCTGGCAACAAGGGCCCGGCCATACCTCAAAATGCTATGTACAAAGGATAAGAGATACAGGACCCTGAAATGAAGTGGGGCTCACCAAGTCAGCTGAGGAGAGGGTGTGATGCTATCACTGATCAATACCACCTGCTACGGAACCACCTGCATCAATTAAAGATGCAGCGCCCCCAGAAAAAGGGACGTTAGTACATATGGAATAGTACTAGTATGTAAACCTGAATACCCCCTCAATAGAACGAGTAACAGTAAACGGAGAATAAAATATGAAATCAATAAGAGACTCAAACAGTATCAAAGTGTCAAATTAGGGGAAAAGTAAATTTCAAGTAAGTTTCAGTAATTTAAGTTGGGAGCTCTTTAGCACCGATACACCACCGTGTTTTAGCACGGAGTCAAATCTCAACCCGACCGGCTAAGCCGTCTCACCTTGAGACATACACTCACAATACCACCATGTGCGCGGCATGGCATCCGATCTCAGCCCAATCATCTAATCCGTCTCACCACCATGACGTGTGGATCGACATCACATCACATCTTGCTAGCAATAATCTCATCCCATTTAAGGGGAAATATCTCAACACACCAATCTCATCCCATATAAGGGGAAACAGTTTCATCACATTAACACGGGGATTTACCCCTCAATCATTCCTACACTGGCAATTGTAGTTTCGAGATTAGGTTGTTTCGACCTACCCTTCATCGGTGGCTAAACGATACTCCCAAGGCATTTATTATAAAAAGGATTTACCACTCATTTCACATTCTTTTACATGTCATTCATTTTGCTGGCACCATTGGTCATAACGCAATATCATTCTTGGCACGTTGGCCGTACTTCATAATTCATGCTCACTATTTCTCTTTCAAACATCATCATGGATAATCAACAACAAGGCCTTTCAAATTAAGACTTTATCACTTACTTGAACAATTTAGGGTCTTAGGCACATGTGATTTCTTTTACACAATATGACGTGGTAACGTTCGTTAGAAACATATTTTTAAATCATAACACAATAACACATAGCCCATGCTTAAACCACATTCTCAAATGGTAACTCAACATAACAAGAATCTTTGGAATACATATTGAACGCATATTCGTTTTGACACAAGGCTTATTTGGAAGAATTCAATTTTTAATAAGCATCACGGGACTTACAAGGGTATTGTGGGGTTCAATTCTAAGAGAAGAGTTTAGCCAACATACTTTGCTTTGAGCTTTTCTTAAATTACTATAATATTTCGAAAATCCTAGCAATCCTAATCTATTTAGAAACATAACAAAATTGAATCATAATTAGGAAGATATTCGTGGGTTCACCTCTTTTAGGCATTTCATCAAACACTAGGTGTGTAAATTTGACCTTCTACAAGATTTTCTTCACTCCATAACCCATTCAATACCAAGAGTTTACTTATATTAGCTCAGTTACTTTCCCACCATCCCTATATTTACATGCATGCATAAATAACAACTCTCATACCCAAGAATCACACTCCCAATCTCCCATCTTCTGCCCTAACTCGAAATTGAAGACTAGGGTTAGAACCTTACCTCTTAGATCTTGACCTTGTGAGTTTTCCTTGTGAATTCTCCAAGTCTTTAGCAAGGATTCATGAACAATTAGCCTAGGGTTTCCTTCTCTATCTACAACACTCTCACTTCTCTCTAAAAATATCAGATTTTTGCCTTCAAAACGAGCCCCAAAGGCTATTTATCAAAATGGGGTCGAGTTATAAAAATCAGAAACTAGAGCCTCGTCACAGATCTGCGAACGCATATGCGACCGCATAATGCTTCTGCAGTCCGCAAAATGGGCCGCATAGAGACCCTCTGGAACTGGGCAATACTCGCCCACTCTGCGACCGGTTTGTGGCTGGAAAATTTCACGCTGGGTCTACAATGGGTTATGCAGCCCGCATAACAATTATGCGGCTGCATAATGGACCGCATAATGGTCCAAACTTTTTCCTAGCTTACTGCTTCAGTTTGCGGCCAATATGCGGTCTGCAGACCAGTTCTGTGACTGCAGAATGGACCGCATAAATGCCCTACACTTCTAAAATATTTCATCAACTCCCCAATGCACTGTTCGACCTAAAAAGTCCGTACCGCGGCGAGCTTGCGAGCCACGAAGAGTTTCTAAAATCCTCAGACACATTAGCTTACATCGGCACTGCAAAAAACCTCGGGTTCTAAGTGGAATTTCATCGGGGCCTTACATCAGCACTCCAAAAGTGCCCGCAGTACTCTAAAAAGTACCCTCTGCACTCCTACATCTCCAGAACCACACAAAGGTGCCGAAATGCTCAAACTTGTTCAAAACTCACCTGAACCTCTCGGGACCCTGTCCTATCATCCCAACAAGTCTATGACCATTATCCAGACCTATCCAATGTCTCAAAATACATACAGAAATATCACATCAAAGATCAAAGACCAAATCACATGTGAAACTCTCTTAACTTTATAAACTTCTAAACTTCCAACCAGGTATCTGATTCATGCTTAACCAACTCGGAATGACCTCAAGTTTTGCACACATGTTCCAAATTACATAATGAACCTATTCAAACTCCCAAAACAACAATCCGAACTCGATAACATCGAAGTCAACTCTCGGTCAAACTTATGAATATTCCAAAACTTCAAATTGCCAACTTTCGCCAAATATTGTTGAAACCTTTTAGAAATATCCAAATGCAAACCTTCGCATGCGCCCAAGTCCAAAATCACCATCCGGACCTAAGGGAATCATCAAAACTCCGATCCGGGATCAAATACGCAAAAGACAAACTTGGTCAACTCTTTCAACCTAAAGATTCTAAGATGAGAATCATTCTTCCAAATCAATCCTAAATCATCCAAAATCCAAAACCGACTGATAACAAACAAGTCATAATACATCATACGGAGCTACTCATGCCCTCGAACTATCGAATGGAATGCAAATGCTCAAAACGACAGGTCGGGTGGTCACAGTAGTTTGAAATCAAAAACACATATATGAGCCTCCTATATTATTTTTAAACTATTTGTAAAAACCTTTTCCAAAATATTTAAATCATTTCCAAAATAATTTCTAAAAAAAACATTTTAAAACCAAAAACAATTTCAAAAAACATGTCGTATAATTTAATTCGCCTTATGTTATTTTACTAACAATGTTATTTCTCTTATGTTGCGAGGTATTATCTTATGGAGTCTCTTTCGGAAGACAACACTCGGAAATGAAACCTATACCGTCCAATCCTTGCTTCGTACATCCCATTCTCGGATGTACCCAAAACGTAAAGTATAGTAAAATAGTAGATAGATGTCGTGTTTACTTGCTTGCTTTGATATTTATCTATTTGCCGAACACTTAGATTGAATGGATTTAGTTAATAATCTGGTTAACTTACAATATTGTGCATTATGTAATTTGTGAGATTTGTGCCACGACCCAAAATCAAACTAGCCGTGATGGCACCTAACCCAACCTGCTAGGTAAGCCAGTTAACAATAAACCAATTCAAATGAGATTCATTAAGAGAAGAAATGGTAATACAACTGAACTATTATACAAACAATTCTCAAGGACCGGTAGTAAAAGTCATGAGCTTCTAAGATTTATAATTTACAAAGCTAGTATAAAATAAAATACGTCATCTGTTTGAAATATACATGAACAGATTAAAATTCTAAAGCTACTAAGATCAAGAGGCAGCTATGACCAGAACGCAGGTATATCTTCAAATCTAGCTCTCGCCATACACAGCAACATCAGCATCCAACATCTACACGCAAGGTGCAGAAGTCTAGTATGAGTACAACCGACCCCATATACTCAATAAGTAACAAACCTAACCTTAGGTTAAAAGTAGTGACGAGCTAGGACAAGGGTCAGAGTCCAACTCCAATAACCAACAGCAGTTCATAACAATATAATAACAATGGTACAAGAAATAACTCAGAGATATGATGCTCAGCTCATTCACAGTTACGGAAAATAGGCATGCTTTTCAAGTATAATAGTAAATCCCAAATCCTTCACCAGAAACACCAAAAATATGAGAAAGTTTGAAAACTGTGATTTTCCCCAAAAACTTTCAACAACAGTTAAGAAGTCTCATTATCAGATGACATGAGAAAAGTACATCTCTATGCCTATATGTCAATACACATGTGAATGTCATTAGTGTCACTATACCGTACAGCATGAGGAAATGCATCTCTATGCATGTATGTCAAGTATGCATGCCAACTGTAATGCAATGCGGTGATAAAGCCATGTGCATACTCTTGGAGTATCAATACACTTAGTCCTCCCAATCACTCAATCCTCACAATCACTTAGTCCTCACAGGCACTCAGTCCTCACAGTCACTCAATCCTCCAGTCACTCACACTCAGTACTCTAGAGTGCAGATCCAACCCAAAATCAATAGTAACTGCGCTCACTGTAGGTGTGAAGTATCCGGAGGGGCAGATCAAGCCAAGCGCTATAATAATCCAATCATGTCATGAATCAATAATACCTGATGTGGCATATAGCCCGATCCCATCATGAATAAATAATACCTGCTTCGGCGTGTAGCCCAATCCCATCAATATCCTCACAATCATGCCCCCAGCCTCACTCAGTCATCAATCTCTCCAGTCTCTCGGGGTCACAATGTCATAAAAATCAGCCCAAAATGATGATGTGATGTATCAATAAATGGTAACAGAGACTGATATATGATATGTAAATGAATGCGTATGACTGAGTATGTAATTGCAATGTAAGCAAATAACTCAACAGCAGAAATGACCTCAGTGGGTCCTAACAGGATAAGCATATATCCTAGACATGATTTCTAACATAGATCACAGCTCAATTACTCTAGCACGTAGAGATTTTATAGATACAAATAAGATTAGGTAACTACACAACACACAGAAATAATCGAGTCATAATTCATACGGTGCACGCCCACACGCCTGTCACCTAGCATGTGCGTCTAGTTTCGAGCCACTCGGAAGGTTGATATGCACGGGATGGCATTTTTAGAGTATTTTTTGGCTTGCTCGGTATTGTTTTGGCTTGTTTGAGGTAAGTATCTTATATAAACTTGGTTGAGGCACTAGTTGCCTGAATTATTTGTGATAGCTACATGTTATAGGTGCGCGCATGCGTGGCGTTTGAACCCATATGCTGATACCGGGGGTATTTATCCATGCTCGGGTTGTGCTTAGGATATGATAAGCCTAGAATTCACTATTAAGCTTTAAGCTATGATGCTTCACATATTTGTAACATCGTTGTGAACTATTTGAGCCATGTTTGAGGCTATATAGAGGTTTAATCCCTGAATGAACTTGATAAATGCTATTCTGTGATGAAATTGCCGATTTGAGCTTTGATGGCACACTTTGCACATGCCTACACTATAGCATGCCATTTATACCAGTCCAGGAGCCTGAGATATGTTATTCATTCATCACATACATGTATTCTTGTTTATTTGCTCCTGTGTGATATGATTGGACTGGGTGCCCGTGACCACGCTGGGCGGATTGTGTTGGAATGTCAGTGACCACGCCGGGAAAATTGTGTTGTTATGCCTGTGACCATGCCAGGAAGATTGTGTTGTTATGCCCGTGACCACGCTGGCGGATTGTGTTGTTATGCATGTGACCACGCCGGCCGGATTGTGTTATTATGCCTATGACTACGCTGGGCAAATTGTGTTGTTATGCCTGTGACCACACCGGGCGAGTTATGATATTGATCCTGTGAACACCGGGCTGGTAGCACATTGAATTGGCCACGCTTGCGTGTGGATACAGATCCATCTCCCTAGGGTCAACCTCTCATGTTTCTCTCTTGATGGTGTATACGCGGATTGTGAGAAACCAACGGGTTCTGGTTGATGTGACCTTTGGGAGAGCTGGTCACTGTCATTGGATAGGGTTGCGCGCCGTAACGAACTGATATTTGGTTATTGCTTTTCATATTTACCTGCAATTTCCTTAACTGTTTACCTGGTTTTACTTGCATATCTTCCTTATATGATGGATTGTTCACTGAGCAGAATACTTTAAAATGAAGAATTGTGAACATCAAAGTGGTTTTACCTGAGATTTTCCTTATTTGATCATATATTAGTTCTATGCTTATTGAAATTATGAACTACACAGGTGTTTATTGAGTATCATCTATAGTTCTTGCTTCTTTTACCTCGTCGAGGTTAGTTATTCTGCCCCTTACGTCAGATCTTGGAGTTGTTGCTGCTATGTATGGTGAGAGTTGGCATTGAAGATGTACCCGCGTTCCAGTTGTGGCTATCACTTGTCCTTCGTAGCTTATGATTCGAATTCTATTCATGTATAATCCAAATAGATGTTGTAATTATTTCAGCTCAATTTTTTTTGTTGTATAATCTAAGTCTTAGTGGCTCATGACTTGTACTACCAGTCCTTGGAAAGTTGTATAGAATTCAGTTATTTTATTTTTGACTCTTATCATTATCATTATATTAAGTTTTATTATTATTTGGCTTACCTAGCGGGTTAGGTTAGGTGCCATAATGGCGGGTTGGATTTTGGGTCGTGACAAGTTAGTATCAGAACTCTAGGTTCATAGGTTCTACGAGTCATGAGCAAGTGTCTAGTAGAGTCTTGTGAATCGATATGATGACGTCCATACCTGTCTTCGAGAGGCTACAGGCCATTTAGGATAAACTTCTCATCTTTCTTTTCTTATCATGCGGCATTGATTCAGCTTGACACATCTCTTTGAATTCCTTTCACTCACTCGTATGTTATGTGAGCGCTCAATATTAGGTGTGCATCGACGGCTTGTGATTTCATGGATGAGGTGCGAGGTATGTTTTCTATATTTTTGTGATGGGCCGGTATTTTTGTTATGGGCCAGCCTAGAGGACTTGGGGTCGGGTTATGACCGCAGTTTGGGCTCGATGGTTTTAGTTATGTGAGCATGTGCTTTGGGGCTTATATGTCCGGTAGTACCCCTAGGAGCAGTATTTATGGCTTGGTGAGTGGTTGCATATCTATATGATGAATATGATGTGACTACGAGATGTGTTTAGATGGCTTGGATATGACGGGAAGAGTTTGTTTGGGATGTGAAAAAGGACTATTGGATGCTTGATTTCTGTCTTGATGTGTTGTACCGTATCGAGTTATGATCGTGTTGAGGGATCTTTGACGATGTCCAGTTATGAGATGAAGTAGCTTCTTATGTCTTGTTGACGAGTTTAGACTCGGGAAGATTAAGTGATTGCATGACGGTTGTGGCCATGGTAGGGCATAGTGAAATGCCAATTGGAGGCTAAGCATGTGAGTTATCTCATGCGTGGTGGTCTACGAATGTGTGATCCTTATGATGTTATCTGGAGAGTTTCTTTCTACCAGTGCCATATGTGTTGCGATTTCAGTTTGGATCGGTTGAGAAAGTTAACCTGACTATCACGAGGATGAATGCGAGCTTAGCGGATGATTTGAGATATTTTATGGTTTGTGTTGCATGAGCTTATGAAGGATTTAGTTGAATATCAGTGTGGGATTATGGCAGTAATAGAGTATGGGTATTGTGAGTTAATGAATGTTTTGTTCTATGGCTTTGATCCAAGTAGGAGATTCTACCATCGGTGATTTGATTGTATGGTTATGTGTTGTATTGGTTTCGGTCTGAGGCATACTTGTGGATCGGTTATGACTTAAAGAGGATGAGATCGAGGATGGGCCGAGTAAGGAAATTTTTGGATACGGGTTATATTACACTTTATGGGTATATGGAAATCATGAAATGATTTGAGTTGTTCGTGAAGGATGTAGTGTGCATGGAGTAAAAATTTACTCGGTTGCGTTAAGGCGGGGTTACTTCTTCGGGTGTTGTCGTGCTAATGGGGCATAGGTCGTTAGGCCCGTTTGAGCGATGAAATTGAGATTGGAGCAGAGAGGATAACACTCGAGAAGGTTCTGAATAGCTCAAGATTCATATATGGCATTTGGAGGATTTCCTCGGACTTGTCTATGGCTAAGATCTGAGATTTACATTGGATAGTGCCGGGACTTGCGGTATTTCTATATTGCTATGGATAATATATATTTTAGTATCAGAAATGTAAAAGGAACAACTTTATATTCACAGAGGATCTCTTCAGAGTGGGTGTCTCGGTTGTGGTACTTTTAGGGTGCTTAAGAGGGAATAAAACGATTTATGGGCCTTAGGGCGATGTGGTTTTATGCTAGAATCTCTTGTGGTGAGTTTTGGGTAAGGATCGTGGTGTTCTGGCGAGGGGAAGTGTCAACTTGAGTGTAATTCGGAAGGGACTCGGAGAAATAGGAATCTTGGTAGTAGGTTGGATCACCACAGTAATAGATATAATCGGTCCTTTGGGTACTTATAATGTGGTAAATCTCTACATGTATTTTGTGGCAATACTCTTGGGTTTGGCGACCTGTGTAACTTGGTTGAGTTAGAGGGATTCAGTTCTAATGGCTTGGTTATGTGCAAATGGGTTTTGAAGTATTCTCGATGATTTTTGCCACAATTTGAGATGGATATTATCTACAAGTATGAGGGGTATGTTGCGTGTTGTAATTTTCTCCTGTATAGGATCAAGTAGAAGGTTTCTGACTGAATCGGGTATGTATCCTGCTTGTGACTCAGAGTTGATAATGAGATTCTCGTGCTTTTCGCATGATGGCATGATAGATGTGGTACGTCCTATAGGTTTGAGATTTGCATGTACAAGGTGGCTGTTCAGATTTGGAGGGAAGGTCATGAATTTTGGACAGCATGGACGGTCTCAGATGATTAAATAAATGCTATTACTACTTGGTATTGCCTAAGAAGGGTGCCCATTTCAGAAGGCGCACTGTGTTTTGACTTACGGATGCCTCATTGGTATTGCGGTACTCGCCTAGTTGATCGACTATTAGTGTTCAGATTTTGCTTTGTGGCATGAAAGAATTATAGAAGTATTTCACTTAGGATGTGTCAGTCACTTGAGTGGTCGAGTTGGGATTGGATACGGTGATTCTGGTATTCTAGGGATTTGGAGACTGGGAGTTCTCATAGGCAAATTATTCCTTGGTTGCGGACTGTGAAGGTATGACCAAAGTTATACAACTAATAGTATATGTTAGGGTTAGGTCATTGTAGACTCTTGGAGGGTTGTTTATCTATTTGTGGATGACCGGAGTTGATTTGGGGGCCCATTGGTAGGCCTAATGATACCGCATAATCTACACCAGGTCGAATTTGTTGACTCAGCACTATTATTGTTGAGGGGTATGTCATTCAGTTGGAGTTGAGCTTGTTCGTGTTCCGATATAGTATATGTGCTGTTCTTTTATGCTACAATGGGTTGTGATCTGTTAGTTACTTACACACATGGTGCGTTCTGTCTCTGCCTTTGTGGCAAAATTTGAGCGAGATCATTCTTGGAGTGTTGAATAGTTGATTATGCCTTGGTTATGGTCTTTCCGGGTTGTGGTATATTTTATTATCCATTTCTTCATGGTTATGGTCATGCACTTCATGTACTTGATATTGATTTGCGTGTGGTTATTGATTTGAGCACTAAGGCTTAGGGTATTTCATGTGGACCGGTGTTTGGATTGGATCACGCACTACTGCGGGGTTATGTTGGAATATGATTCTTTGTGTTGATTTCGTGTGTTTTGGTTCTCCTTTATGTGATGGGTTCATAGCATAGTGCTTGTGGTGGTATCTGTTGAGCTAGCGGAACAGTTCTCTTATTTGAGTCATCTTCCATTTTTGGGGCATTTGGGTTGTTTTTTATGGGTGCTATCAGATTTGATTACGCTAGGTTTGGCAGAATAGTGTCACTAATTGGCTTAGAATTGGGCCATGGTTCTTGTATGGCGAAAGAGCTCCATGACTTGTTGATTTGATGGGTGGTTATGAGTATCTGCGTGTTTCATTCATCATTGGTAGTGTACGAAGATTTAGAACAAGGTTTTTATTAGATATGAGGTTTGTTACTGGTATCGAATTCGTTTTTGAGCGGCTAATGTGGCCGAAAGTTATAGCTATGAGTATCTGAGTTATGTGGTATATCATGTGATTACATCTTGGGTTATGGTGATGGCTTTGATACAAGCTTGTTCAGACTTATACAGTGTATGGATGTGAGAATCGGGTCTTATAATGGATTACGGATGTTAGAAATTGGGTTCCAAGATTTATGGATTAAGGTTGAAGGATCTTCGGTTAAGTTGAGTTGACGGATTTATATGGATTGGGATGGCATGGAATCACCCCTGGATGTGTGCATGTTAAGGTTACACAGTGATTTGACAGTTTTGGAATGACACTTGGCACGTTCGAGGATGAACGTATGTTTAAGTAGGGGAGAATGTAACAGTCTGACCTATCGTTTTAAGCATTTGCATTCCATTCGATTGTTCGAGGGCATGAGTAGCTCCGTATGATGTATTATGACTTGTGTGTATCGCCGGTTTTTGTTTTTGGGTGATTCGGGATTGATTTGAAAGAATGATTCTCGTCTTACAAGCTTTAAGTTAAAAGAGTTGACCAAGTTTGACTTTTGTGTACTTGACCCCAGATAGGAGTTTTGATGATTCCCTTAGGTCCGGATGGTGATTTTGGACTTGGGCGCATGCCTGGATTTGCATTTGGATATTTATAAAAGGTTCCGACACTATTTGGCAAAAGTTGGCAATTTGAAGGTTTGGAATGTACATAAATTTGACCGGGAGTTAACTTCGATGTTATTGAGTTCGGATTATTATTTCGGGAGTTGGAATAGGTTCGTTATGTTATTTGGAACTGGTATGCAAAACCTGAGGTCATTCTGAGTTGGTTTGGAATGAATCAGACACCTGGTTGGAAGTTTAGAAGTATATGAACTTAAGAGAGTTTAACATGTGATTTGGTCTTTGATCCTTGATGTGATGTTTCTGTATGTATTTTGAGACGTTGGATAGGTCCGGATAATAGTTATGGACTTGTTGGGATGATAGGACGGGGTCCCAAAAAGTTTGGGTGAGTTTTGAACAAGTTTGAGCATTTGGGCACCTTGGTGAAGTTATGGAGATGTAGGATTGCGGAGGGAGTGCCCTCCGCACTCTAAAAAGTGTGTAATATTTGTTCAAAAGAACTGACTTAGTGTGTAATGTTTCTTCAAAAGAACTGTCGATACAACATTACAGGGGCTTCCAAAATTCACGAATCATCCTTAAATTTGACCAAACGAAAAAGGCACCTAGTTAGATTAATACATTATAACGTCACAATTAAGGTATCAAATCAATAACCACAGTCTTGGAGTATCATCAGAGATGAATCCCAAATTGAAGAACGAGTTGTTCCCAAAATGGAAATGAGACCCAAAAGTGAACAGAATAACAGTAATCCATCAAAATCATATATTAAACCAGCCAAACGATTACAAGGACCAACGGCAACGCCATAGAGGCGCGACAAGGAATCAGTGAGGCGGCATTAACGGTGAACCAGCTAGTAGCCTCAAATAAAAATTCAAGTTATGCAATAGAATGATTTCTAGCAATAAATAAACAATAGTAAACCATGTCAATTTATAGCTAAAGGCTACCAAAAAACATAAGCAAAATCCAGCCAAGTTCTGATCAGTGAAGAAGTTGGACCTTCCCCATTTTTATAGCCTGTAAGGAAGAAAGAAGACAGTGACGGGGAACAAGAGGGTCGCCGGAGAAGCACGCGAGCTGCCGGAAAATTTTGAACCGGGCAGCAGAGCACAAGAGATTGCCGGAAAGACCTTTTTCGGCGAAAGCACACACAAACAAAGCCACATCGACCTAAGCCAAGGGCGCAGCTACAACAACGTTAATGCCGGAATGACTACAGTGGAGCAACAAACGAGTAGCCACAACTCAGCATTGTCGGGAAATTTTTTGGGGCAGAGATCGTCAGAGATCTAGTCTTAACCGGTAGACCTAGAAGTTTATTTCATCCGACATCATCGTCGGCTATTGCTACTACTCTTTGCCGCCGTTGGTCGTTGATGGATAGAAAGCATATGAGAGAAGAGAGAGAGTAGGTGTTAAGGGGAGGAGGTCGGAATATGGCCGGCCGGCCAGCTCTAGCAGTGACAGAGATGGGGGAAGAGCCTCGGCGGCTGCTAGGTCTCTCAATGAGAGAATTATAAATTAAGGTTAGTTAGATTATAAAATCTGATAGGGTAGGTCTAAATATGTGTAGTGGGTATGTATTATATGGTAGGGTATAAAGATGTGGTCTTTTTTTTATTGAAAATAAAAGAAAATGTAAAGTAAACAAATGTGTGGTCAAAATGATAAAAGTCACGTCACATTATTGTCACAACAGGTCACGTCAGTCCAAATGTCAAATCTCACGATGTCAAGTCGCATCAGATGTCTTGTCACATCAAGTGTTTGTGATATCGGATGTTGAAGGAATATTATGTTTGACCTTTGATTCATATTTTGAGATAAATTCTATTGGCTTTCTTGTAATTAAATAGACTGTGTTGTAAGAATTGAAAATATTTATTTAATTAAGAAATCTTCTAGTATTTATTTAAATGTTAATTACTACGACAAAGATGTAATAATTGTTATTTTATTTTTTGAAAAGACAATAAATTGATAGAATATCATAATATTTGAAAATAGGACAATTATTAATAAATCGTTTGAAATTTATAAAATGCATAAAAATGATAGTATTTAACTAATTGCAATAAAATGATAAAAATTCCTATATTTTGTAAAAATAGGAATAATTATCAAGAAATTGCATTAAAGTTAAAAATATGCAAAATACTATATTTTATCATTTTTTGACTAGGAAGCCTGCATAATTTAATTTTAAAATACGAAGGTCAAAATTGAGTGTCAACAGCTGCCCCTCTTTGACCGGAGATGATGTAAGAGTCTTCGGACAAAGATATTCACACATACTCAATTTTGACCGACATGACAGTGGGACTGAGGAGATTTTAAAGACTGTGATCGAACTCTGGTTTTTGAGTTGCCTACATATCTAGGGTTGCATGAGAATCAGGTCGCGTATAGTTTTGGAAGATTGAGTACTACTTATGAATCGTAGCCTCATGGAGTGGAAGGAAGATGTTCGAGGACGAAAAGGTTCGTGTAATCTCGACATTGCTTCCAAGGTTGCCCTAGTGTCGAATTGTGGTAACACTAGGACGTGGATGTTGGATGGATTGATTGATGGATTATGATATGGATACAGCCGGGCTCTATGTTAAGTTTTCCTACATATCTCGAATGTAACGAGGATCATGCCGATTGTAGTTCGAGAAAGCGATGGGATGATTTGATTTTTGATTTTGAAAGCTGCCCCAACATCAAGATGTGATGACATTGGGTTTATTATGACTATAGGGGTTCGGATTGCCTACACACCCCTTCAATGTGACATAAGAATGATACTTGGGACATGCTGTCGATTGCTGTTAGAAAGATCGACGTCCGTCCTCAAGGTTTGCCCCTGTTTATTTGCTAGAAGATAGTTCCACATTGTGTCGCATCTTAGATCAGTAGAGTTGACGAGATGTGGACTATGCTTCCATTGATTTGATATAGATGGATATGTGATTTTTTGAATGAAATAGGTTCTCACGTTAGAACTCTAATTCGAAAGAGATCCGGGCTAGATACCTGTCCGAAGTGGTCAGAGAACTTTGCATTTTTGAAGGAAATCTGGATTGGGTACCGGTCCGAAGTGATAGGAGCACTTTGAATTATTGAAGGAAATTCGGGCTGTGTACCGGTCCGAGGCGATATCAGAGAGAATGAAAAAAGGAAATATGGGTTGTGTACTGGTCCGAAATGATATTGGAGAACAACAACAACAACCCAGTAGAATCCTATTAATGGGGTCTGGGGAAGGTAGTGTGTACGCAGACCTTATCCCTACCCCGAAGGAGTAGAGAGGCTGTTTTCGAAAGACCCTCGGCTCAAAAAAAAAAAGACAAAAGGACAAAAAGGGAGAGCTTGAATGAAAAAAGAAAATTCGGATTGTGTATCGGTCCGAAGCGATATCCGAGAACTTGAATGAAAAAAGGAAATTTGGGTTGTGTACCGGTCCGAAGTGATGGAGCATTTTAATTTAAGGAAATTCGGACTGTGTACAGGTCCGAAGTGATATCGGAGCACTTGAATGAAAAAATCGGCTGGTAGTTACGGTTCCGAAGTGATATCGGAGCGTTTAAATCTAAAATACCCATATTAGAAGGCGGGTGCAGGGCAAAATATAAACTTGAAGAAGGGAGACTGAAAACACAAGAACCTATTTTTAATGTAAGAAAATTTATAAAGAGGGTTCTGTTATTAATGACTCGGACAACCTACGTATCCAAATGGAATCAGGCCTTCAATTTTAATAGATGCAAAATGATAGAATTTTTGAAATGATATGGCTGGGTATGACTTAGATTGCCTACGTATCCGAATGGAATCAGGGTAAAACGTAGTTCGATTATGCTAGATGACCGACGCCGATGTGGATTGCCTACGTATTCCTGCCAAAGAAAATCATGTCACGGCATAGTTCCGAATATATAAAAATGATTTTTTTGTTATCTATTACAAGAATGGGACCGGACCCTACGTGGGTTGCCTATGTTTCTGTCACGACTCAAAATCCCACCTTAGGCGTCATGATGACACCTAGTCTTTAAGAGTAGGTATGCTGATAATTTACAACAATTTAAGCCAGTTTAACAATGATAATGTAAAACAGAGTTTAATATAAAAACCGAAATAAAGGTGAACAAGCCTAGGCTGCAATAATCACAACAACCTCCCAAGACTAAGTAATACAGAGTCACGACCTCTAGAGCAATACATAGAAATATCTCAAAATTTTAAAAAAAAATACAATATTGTTTGGATAACGAATTGACAATACAATAAAAAGGAAAAGGACTCCAAGGGCCTGCGATGACCATGCAGCTCTACCTTGAATCCTCGCAATCCAGAAGTTAACTCTGACTGAGTCCAATATCTCCAATACCTAGATCTGCACAAAAATATGCAGAATTATAGTATGAATACATCACGGTCGGTACCCAGCAAGTATAAAGACTAACCTCAGTAGAGTAGTGACGAGATACAAGTCAAGACACCTACTAGTCAAAATAACCTGAGCAGTATAGAAGTACAAAGCTAATAATGAAAGCAGGAATGAGTAAATGGCAACAAGAATCAACATGTGATATAAACAGGAAAGTAATAAGAACACCGTTAATGTACCAGAGAAATTAAATATGGAAAACAAATGACAACCAATTAATCAAGCTGTTCTAACACAAGTCTCACGACGAAAATTACTCTGAGATACCTCATCTCATAATCACAAGTCACGATTCTCAAATCACAAATCATATGGTCATGGCACCTCGTGCCCACATTATTACTTATGACCGCACGGACAACTCACGTGCCAATATCTTAATCCGCCCGGCATGAGCACAGGCTCAATATCACAATGGAAGCAGACTATACAAGAATACATAAGTATGATCAACGAATGTCAAGTTTCATACTCATGAACCTGTATAAGTGGCATGATACGGTGTATGCTTGTGCGAGTGTACTATCACTGTCCAAGTCAACAAGTAATATCAAAGACAACAAGTAGCTCATTGAAAGCAACATAAGAAGTCATGTAAGGTGCATGACATACACAAGGAAAATCACACCATCACACGAATATCATCAACATAATGCCTCCAGGCCATCACATATCATCCCTGACATAGCGACCCTTATCTCTCCGTATTGATAATATCATAATAGCCACCCTTATCGCTCCCCCAGACATTTAACATAATAGCCACTCGTATCACTCCGTTTGCCACCCGTATCATTCTAATAGGCACTCGTATCACTACGCCCTGATAATAATACAATGGCCATCAGCATCTCTCCGCACAATCATCAACACTGAGATACCACCCTTATGCTCTGCATAACGACTACAGTGAGATTCCACCCTTATACTCTGCATAGCAACAATCAATCGACACAACAAATTCATATTGGCTAACATCACAATAACACGACATATCAACTCGTACCACAAGTGCTCATAGGCCACAACTTCTTAACAACAACAATACCAATATCACCATATCACATAGCCCACGGCTCAAACATGATGTGTACAAAATCTCAATAACAACAAAATGAACGGGGGAAAGTAACTCAATAATGAACAAAACCTCATTAAACAATAACTTAAACTAAAACACATTAATGGCTTTCAATAACTTCAACTTCAATTAGTTGCTTTAGAATAAACTCAATAATGAAGGTATTTCCATGAAATGGCAAACTTCGAATTCTAGTGTGTGAGACAAGCTAACAATGGAAGAGATGGTATGAACTAGCAACTATGTCTAAATGCATGAGAATAACCCGACAATGAAAGGATATCATGTAAGAACAATTTCAATTAAGAATAACTCAATAATAAAGGAGGTCACATTACAATTAAAGAGGTAACAACTTCAAATAAAGCATATAAAAGTAAACTTGCCAAGTAAAGGATATGACATGTGCTAACAACTTCAAATAAAGCATGTGAGACTAAACATAACAAATAAAAGATATAACATGTGCTAACAATTTCAAATAAATACATGAAAGAAACCTAAGAGTTTAAACCGATAAATTTTCACATATAAGCCCGTGTACGCACTCGTCATCTCGTGTACACGTCTTTCACATAATTCAAATAACACAATAAACTCAAATCCTAAGGGGTAGTTCCTCACACAAAGTTAGGCAAGATACTTAACCCAATGAAGCTAAATCAATACTCTAAAATGACCTCGTGTGAAACAACCTCCGGACGGCCGAATCTAGCCAAAACAATTTGATATCATAAATAAAAACCATTGGAAACAATTCCAAGTAATAAAGTTTCGATCTTTAATGAAAACTAAAAAGTCAACTCAAAAGGTCAACCCCGGGCACGTATCTCGGAATCTGATAAAACTTACAAAATCCAAACACACATCCCGATACGGGTCCAACCATACTAAAATTATCTAATTCCGACATCAAATCGTTCTTTAAATTATTATTTTACATTTTAGAAAGTTCTTACAAAAATTCTCAATTTCTCCAATTCAAATCACTAATTAAATGATAAACAAAAAGATGGAATCATGAAATATAACCAAATCCAAGTTAAGAACACTTACCCCAATCCAACACGTGAAAATTCCCTCAAATATCACCCAAATCCGAGCTTTCGAACTCAAAAAGTGATAAAATAACAAAAACCCTCGAAATATAGTACTTTTATTGTGCACCGTGTGTATCGGTCGTGTCTAGTTGTTATTGGTGGTTTTGAGACTAGAGAGTTGATCTGTTACTCCTTAGTATGGTAGACTTTGATGTTATCATGGGCATGGACTGGTTGTCTCCCTATCATGCTATTCTTGATTGTCACTCCAAGACTGTGACATAGGCTATGCCAGGTTTACCATAGTTAGAGTGGAGGGGTGCATTAGATTATGTTCCTAGCAAAGTTACATCATTTCTGAAGGCTCGGGGGATGGTTGAGAAGGGGTGTAATGCTTATCTAGCCTTTGTGCGAGATGTCAGTGCTGATGGATGTCGATTTTGGTATTGACTTGTTGCCAGACACTCAGCCTATTTCTATTCTACCATATCGTATGACCGCAGCAGAGTTGAAGAATTAAATTGAAACAGTTAAAGGAGCAGTTACAAGAGTTGTTGATAAGGGATTCATTCGGCCTAGTGTGTCGCCGTGGGTGCTCCGGTCTTGTTTGTGAAGAAGAAGGATAGATCTATGCGCATGTGTATTGATTATCGTCAGTTGAACAAGGTTACAGTGAAGAATAGGTATCCATTGTCACGCATTGATAACCTATTTGATCAACTACAGGGTGCCAAAGTGTTCTCCAAGATTGATTTGCAATCAGGTTATCATCAGTTGAAGATTCTGGATCCGGATATTCCGAAGACTGTCTTTAGGACTCGGTATGGTCACTACGAGTTCCTTGTGATGTCATTTAGGCTGATCAACGCCCCAATAGCATTTATGCACCTGATGAACAGTGTATTCTAGCCTTATCTCGATTCATTCATCACTGTGTTTATTGACGGCATCTTGGTCTACTCCCGCAGGGAAGATCATGAGCTGCATTTGAGGATCGTGCTCCAGACCTTGAGGGAGAAGAAGTTATATGCAAAATTTTCAAAGTGTAAATTCTGGCTTGATTTAGTGGCATTTTTGGGTCATGTGGTGTCGAGTGAGGGGATCAAGGTAGATCCGAAGAAGATTAAGGCGGTGCAAAGTTGGCCTAGATCGTCTTCAGCTACTGAGATCCAGAGTTTCTTTAGTTTGGCCGGGTATTATCATCGTTTCATAGAGGGATTCTCATCTATTGCTGCACTTATGACCAGATTGACCCAGAAGGGTGCTCCTTTCAGATGGACCGAGGAGTGTGGGGCGAGCTTTCAAAAGCTCAAAACTGCTTTAACCACAGCCCCAGTATTGGTGTTGCCTATGGGCTCGGGGTCTTATACTGTGCATTGTGATGCGTCACGTATTGGCCTTGGCGTGGTGTTAATGCAAGATAGTAGAGTGATTGTCTACGCGTCTCGACAGTTGAAGACTCGTGAGAAGAATTATCTAGTCCACGATTTGGAGTTGGCAGCCATTGTTCATGGATTGAAGATCTTGCGGTATTATTTATATGGTGTTCCTTGTGAGGTCTTTACCGACCACCGGAGTCTGCAACATCTGTTCAAACAGAAGGATCTTAACTTGCGTCAGCGAAGGTGGTTAGAGTTACTTAAAGACTATGATATCACCATTCTATATCATCCCGGAAAGTCCAATATGGTGGCCGATGCCTTGAGTGGAAAGGCAGAGAGTTTGGGTAGTTTAGCATATCTACCGGTAGCAGAGAGGCCATTAGCATTGGAGGTTCAGGCCTTAGCCAACCAGTTTGTTAGATTGGATATTTCGGAGCCCAGTCGAGTTCTTGCCTACGTGGTTTCTTGGTCTTCTCTATATGAACGTATCAGAGAGCGTCAGTATGACGACCCCCATCTGCTTGTCCTCAAGGACATGGTTCAGCATGGCAATGCCAAGGAGGTTACCATTGGGGATGACTGTGTGTTACGGATGCAGGGCCGATTATGTGTGCCCAATATGGATGGCTACCGTGAGTTAATTCTTTAGGAGGCCCATAGTTCGCGGTACACCATTCATCAGGGTGCCACTAAGATGTATCAGGACTTGAGGCAAAACTATTAGTGGAGAAGGATGAAGAAGGACATAGTAGAGTATGTAACTCGGTGCCTAAATTGTCAGCAGGTGAAATATGAGCATCAGTGACCGGGTGGATTGCTTAAGCGGTTTGAAATTCCTGAGTGAAAATGGGAGCGCGTCACCATGGACTTTGTTGTTGGGCTCCCATGGACTCAGAGGAAGTTTGATGCAGTATGGCTGATTGTGGACAGGTTGACCAAGTCAGCTCATTTCATTCCGGTAGTGGCTACCTATTCTTCAGAGCAGTTGGCTTAGGTTTATATCCGCGAGATTGTTCGACTTCATGGCATACCAGTATCTATCATCTCTGAATGGGGTACGCAGTTCACCTCGCGTTTCTAGAAGGTTGTACGGCATGAGCTAGTCACACGGGTTGAGTTGAGTACAATATTGTATCCTCAGATGGACGGACAGTCCGAGCACTCTATTTAGATATTGAAGGATATGTTTCGTGCCTGTATTATGGATTTCGGAGGCGCTTGGATAATTCTTGCTACTTTCGAAGTTTGCCTATAACAATAGCTACCAGTCGAGTATCCAGATGGCTCCGTATGATGCTCTATATAGGAGACAGTGTCGTTCTCCAGTTGGGTGGTTTGAGCTGGGAGAGGCTAAGCTAGCACGAATCTAGTTCGAGATGCTTTGGAGAAGGTCAAGATGATCCTGGATCGGCTTCGTACAGTCCAATCGAGACAGAAGAGCTATGCGATTTGTAAGGTTCACGATGTTTCATTCATGGTTGGAGAGCGAGTCTTGCTCCGGGTTTCACCCGTGACGTGTGTGATGAGGTTCGGGAAGAAGGGCAAGTTAAGCCCTAGGTATATCGGACCTTTTGAGATCCTTGAGAGGATTGGAAAGGTGGCCTACAAACTTGCCTTTCCACCTAGTTTATATGCGGTTCATCTGGTGTTCTATGTCTCTATGCTCCGGAGGTATTATGGTGATCCGTCTTATGTTCTAGGCTTCACACAGTCCAGTTGGATGAGGATTTGACTTACATTAAGGAACCCATGGCTATCTTGGACCGGCAGATCTGGAAGTTGATATCAAAGGATATTGCTTCACTGAAGGTTCAATGAAGGGGTTATCCGGTCGAGGAGGCGACCTAGGAGACCCAGCACGACATGCGAAGTCATTATCCTCATCTATTCACCACTTCAGGTACGTCCTTATGCACGTTCGAGGACGAACATTTATTTTCAAAAGGGGAGAATGTAACGACCCGATCGGTCGTTCTGTATAATTGCGCCCTATTACCCCTTTCATTGCTTCACACTTATGTGTTTATGTCTTTATGACTTGCGGGGTTGATTAGTTTCGTTCCGGGAAGCTTTCGGGTTGATTTGGACCCTTGATTCTAGACTTAAAAGTTTAAATTTTAAAATGTTGACCAAACTTTGACTTTTGTGAAAACGACCCTGAAACTGTATTTTTATGACTCCTATAGCTTCGTACCATGATTTCGGACTTGGACGCATGCACGGAATTGAGTTTGGATGTTCGTAGGTAGATTTGTGTTGATTTGCTAAAATTTGACAATTTTAAGTTGAAAAGTTTGACTGTAAGTTGACTTTTAGCTATTGAGCTCGGAATTTAATTTGGGACTTGGAATAGGTCCGTTGTGGCATTTAGAACTTGTTTGCAAAATTTGGCGTCGTTCGGAGTTTACTTGATAGTATTTGGACCCTTAGTTGAAATTTTAGATGTTCTTGAAAATCTCTTTGAAAATTATGCATTTTAGAGATTCATTTTGTAGTTTTAAATGTTATTTTTGTGTTTTGATCGCACGAGCGAGTTTGTATAATATTTTAAAACTTGTGTGGATATTTGGTTTGAATCCCGAGGGCTTGGGTGAGTTTCGGACGCTTGGCGGAGTGTTGTTAGAATTGAATTGCTAGTTTTCTGCACAGGCCCTCAGATCTCGTATTTGCGAGATTCTTGATCGCAATTGCGAAGGTAGGCCAAGTCTGCTGGGTTCGCAATTGCAAACCTAGTGTTCGCATTTGTGAAGATCTCGTTCTTCTTTTGTTGTCCGATCCTTGCGAGCACGACACTCCTCGAAGGTGGGGTAGCAACCTGGCCCTATAACAAAATGGGTTGAATTGTATTGAATCTTTAAATTTTGAAAAGTGAGAGTGAACACCATAGCTCCATAGCCAGATGTGTGAAGAAATGACTTGCATCCCATATTTTGGATTTCAAGTCGAGTGAGGATTGGGTTAAGACTGGTATGGTATTTTGAGATTTGGATTTATTGGGTGGAGTTTTGGTTGACGCTCTCGGAGATTTCTGGGTTGAGAGCATCATTACACTGTTCCAAAAGAACTGCCACAGTTTTCCGTACTGAGGAAATTATTTTGAAATAGCGGGGGGATAGAACCCTTATGTAGGGTTGCCTACGTATCTTGCTGGAGCAAGAATCGGGTTACAACATAGTTCGGGCCAACTACTAGGATTATAAGATCTGTACTGTTATCATAAATGAGTGATTGTTTCTTGAGAACAAGTGTGATTATGAATGAGAATTCTTGGGTGGGTGGGTGAAGACTGGTAGCTTCTGAATAAGAGATAGATGGTAGCATAGCACATGGATCTGTCTCAAATGACGGAAGTGAGCGAAGATGTGAAGTCTGATTGAGAAGAATATTTCAAATCGGTGGAACATGTACCGAACTACATTGACGTGTCTTTGAGAAGGATGGAAGAGTCCAAGTAATGGTGTGATTATGGTGGATGGTCATGAAGACCAGAATGTGCATGTGTATTTAAAAGGTCCAAGGTTGAACACAAGTCAACCACAGTAGTCAGACAAATAGAATATATATGTAATAGATAAAGAATACATAACAATGGTAGACAAAAAATATATAAGAAATATACGACCGATATGAAGCAAGTAAAGGATATGCAAAGATTAGGCCAGCTAAAGCAAGCTGCAAGATTCTGTGTACAGTGAACTAGGAATTATAAGAGTAGATTTACCTAGATTTGAGCATGAGTTAAGGACAACTACGAGATGGTATGTAGTTAACCTCGTCTGCCAATCTTCAAAACTAAGGAGTTTTGAAAGAAGGTTCGGAGGGGTGAAAAGACAACCCTCGCGTGACTTGTGTATGATTGTGTATGACCAAGAGTCGATAGAAAAGTGATGATAATTAATAAGACAATACCACAAGCATGTGACGAAGAATATACAACATAGTCATGTGTAAAAGAATACACAACACATACATATATAAAGAATATACAACATATGCATGACAAAAAGATATCTTAAAACATGTAACAAAAGATATACAGCTTGAGACATGTAACAAAGAATATACGACTTGGAAGATATGACAAAGAATATACCGCTTGAAGCGCATAAAAAAGAATATACAACTTGAAGCAAGGAATATACAACTTTAAAACAAAGAATATACGACATGAAGCAGAGAATATACGACTTGAAACCTGTGACAGAAAAAATGGAAGTTGGAGTATGGGAGAACCTGTAATCCCTCAAGTAATTGATCAAG
Source organism: Nicotiana otophora (assembly GCA_000715115.1). Classification (NCBI taxonomy): domain Eukaryota; kingdom Viridiplantae; phylum Streptophyta; class Magnoliopsida; order Solanales; family Solanaceae; genus Nicotiana; species Nicotiana otophora. The sequence goes on from AWOL01S0020165.1 coordinate 221,719, forward strand.
TCCGTTGTGGTTAAAACCTGAAGTATCTCCAGCAGAGTTGCCATGTTGTTGCACCCTATTTGCACAAGTCAAAACAACGTACAACTTATAGTACTCTACAAGGGTAACAGAGTTTAGAGTCGTCACCTAGTATTTAAGGTATACTAGGACACCTATACTGCATTATGTGATATACACTTGCGAAACTATTGAGATTCTAGGTAAGGGTTCAAGTTATCTCGAGGGGAAGGTGCTAGGCATCCTTCAAGATCCACAAAATGTGGTTCCGATGGACTCAATCAAATAAAGCTAGGAAGGTCCAAAAGAATGATTAATTTAATATATGCAAGGAATATTAAAAGTAGTTCAAATGAAGAATGATTAAACATGAGTGTCAAAGCTGGGAAGGTCCAAAAGAATGATTAATTTAATATATGCAAGAAATATTAAAAGTAGTTCAAATGAAGAATGATTAAACATGAGTGTCAAAATAATAGATTATATACAAATTGTGTGAAATAAGTATGAGAAAATTATATTTTTGATGACTTAGTAAAAGGTAAAGAAAATATGTAGTAACAAATAGAGTATTTATAAATTAACTAGATAAATTGTAGTTAAAGAATGCACATGGAAGAATTTAATTTATAACCAAAGGTAAGCTATTTTGAGTGATAGGCTAAATGTAAAAGGAAAAAGAATACTCACTTTGAAGTGACTGGCAAAAAATGGGAAAGAATTATCTTTGAATAGTTTTATATAGTAAATAGGGTAAGAAATGAGTTGATTTTATATTTACAAGAATAATTAAAAAGTTAAATTAAATAGAAGACAAATAGTTATAGCAAGCGAATAATAGAATATTTATATTTACATGCACATGTAGTAAAAGTAATCAAACAAAGTGTATGAAATAATTTATATTCTTTGAAATCGGTGCACAAGACCTAAAAAGAAAATTTTGGTATTTAAAGAATTAGTTAAGTGAAGAGGGGATTATGTCTGTATTTAACAAAAATATAAAATGTAATAAAGAACAATAACAATAAACAAAACAATGTTAAATGATATACAAACACTATGTCTTACACTTTAATTTAATAAATAAAATATGAATGAATTTCGTTTAAACTGTATGGACAAGTATAGGAAGTTACAAGAGAAATGAGAATATAAGAGAATATGTAGCGGTAAGTGAAATATTTGCGAATTGACTAAATGAACATTAATTAAAGAATACACTTTGAAAGAATTTGATTGATGTACAAAGATTAACTCTTTAAGTGTAAAGCCAAAATATAAAAAAAATAAAAATTTACTCTAAATGATTGGTAAAAGTGAAAAAGAATAATCTTCAAACAATCTTAATAGATAATGGATAAACTAAAAGAATTAATTTGATGAATAGAATGAGTGTAGTATAAAAAAAATGTTTCAAAATGCTTATGACATAAGAAATTATTGTATCAATTGAAGGAAACGTTTGTGCTAACAATGAGTTATCATCCAAAGAGTAACTAAAGACCATTTTAGAGTCATGGTCTTGGAACACAAATTATGTGAGCCAAACCCGAATAAATACGACGTCCAAGTCTCTCAGAGAAAGTACAATAATTCAGTTACAATTTTTTTTACAAATTATATCTACCCCAAAGTGTGTTAATTAAAGAATAATTTACATATAGAGAGGCTCGGGAAGCATGCTAGTATAACTTTAAGAAAATACAATAAAATAATTTATTTTTTATTTTTATGAAAAGAGGATGACATGTTTTTATTTCGAGTATACAACCAACCTAATTGATTATATGCATGTCAATCCTAATTAATCAACCAAAGTTAAAAAAATGTTTGACACCCTAAGTGTACATACAACTCTCACAAATTACCTAATGCACAACATTGTAAGTTATCTGTATTATTAACTAAAGCATTCAACCTAAGTGTTCGGCAGATATATAAACATCAAAGCAAGCAATCAAACACGACATCTATCTACTACTTTACTATACTTTACGGTTTTGGGTAAATACGAGAATGGGAAGTACGAAGTGGGGATTTGACGAGGTAGGTTTTATCTCCGAGTGTTGTCTTCCGAAAGCGACTCCATACGATAATACCTCGCAAGATAAGAGAAATAAAATTGTTAGTAAAATAACATAAGGTGAAATAAATTAAATGACATGTTTTTTGAAATGATTTTTGGTTTTAAAATATATATTTTTTTATAAATTATTTGTGGAAATGATTTAAATATTTTGGAAAAGGTTTTGAAAATAATTTAAAAATAATATAGGAGGCTCATATATGTGCTTTTGATTTCCAACTAGACATAAGAATGGAACCGCCTTGGTTGCGACTACGACGGCCGACCGAGTCGCCCTCCAAAGATTATTGGTTTATCGCATCCTCGTCTTTTATTTTTTGATGTTTATCATCGTCGCCTCGTTATTATAGGGCCGGCCTTAGTGTGTAATATTTGTTCAAAAGAACAGTCGATACAAAATTACAGGGGCTTCCATGTTCACAAACCATCAGTAAATCTGACCAAACGAAAGAGGCACCAAGTTAGATTAATACATTGTAATGTCATAGTTAAGGTATCAAATTAACAACCACACAGTCTTGGAGTATCATCAGAGATGAAGCCCAAATTGAAGAACGAGTTGTTCCCCAAAAGGGAAATGATACCCAAAAGTGAACAGAATAACAGTAAACCAGCAAAATCAGATATTAAACCAGCCAAACGATTGCAAGGACCAATGACAACGCCATAGCAACGCGAGAAGGAATCAGCGAGGCGACATTAACGGTGAACCAGCAAGCAGTCTCGAACAAAAAATTCAAGTTATGCAATAGAAAGATTTCAAGCAATAAATAAACAATAGTAAACTATGTCAATTTATAGCTAAAGGCTGTCAGAAAACATAAGCAAAATCTGTCCATGTTCCGATCAGTGAAGAAGTTAGAGCTACCGCATTTTTATAGCCTGTAAGGAAGAAATAAGACAGTGACAGGGAACAAGAGGGTCGCCGGAGAAGCACGCGAGCTGCCGGAAAATTTTGAACCGGGCAGCAGAGCGCAAGAGATTGTCAGAAAGACATTTTCTGGTCAAAGCACACACAAATGAAGCCACATCGACCTGAGCCACGGACGCTGCTACAACGGTGTTAACACCGGAACGACTACAGCGGAGCAACAATGAGCAGCCACAACTCATCATCGTCGCGATATTTTTTGGGGCGGAGATCTTCACAGATCTGGTCTTAACTGGTAGATCTACAAGTTTATTTTATCCGGCATCATTGTCGACTGCTGCTACTACTCTTTGCTGCCGCTGGTCGTTGATGGAGAGAAAGCAAATGAGAGAAGAGAGAGAGAGTAGGGGTTAAGGGGGGAGGTCGGAATATGGCCGGCCGGCCAGCTCTAGCGGCGATAGAGATGGGAGAAAGAGCCTTGGCGACTGCTCGGTCTCTCAATGAGAAAAGAAGATGAAAGAATTATAAATTAGGGTTAATTAGATTATAAAATCTGATGGGGAAGGTCTAAATGTGTGTCACGATCCAAAAATTCACGATGACACCTAACCCAACCCGCTAGGTAAGTCAACAATCATATGATTAACAATGAAAATGAGATAACACGCTCAAATAACTCAACAACGGAAGAATTTCATAAAATAATTGAGAATATAGTCAAAATGCTACTACAATCCAAGCCCAAGAATCTGGTGTCAACAAGTACATGAGCACTACCGAATAACAAAGTACGGAATAAATCCTTTGATACAACTATCTGAAGATAAGAAACAGTGAAGATAAAGATAACGGGAAGAAAGCTGCAAGGACTACGGACGGAGTGGCAGCTAACTTGTAGACTCCCAAGCAAGTTGGCACAACTCAAGCCGGAAAATCACCTCGACCGAATGTACCTGGATCTGCACACAAATTTCAGAGTATAGTATGAGTACAACCGACCCAATGTACTCAATAAGTAACAATACTAACATTGGTTTGAAAGCAATGACGAGGTCAAAACAATAGTCAAGTGCCAGTACCAATAACAAATAACAATTTAAAATATAAATGATAAACCATATAAGCAGGAGATCAATGATATCAAGTACAACTCGTTCTCATTTCAGAAATTTAGGCATGCTATCAAGTATAATGGTTTAAAACTCCACATAGATAACACAAGTCGATTACCGGTTAGCATTAGGAAAGTACATCTCTATGCTTACATGTCAAGTATACACGTAAATCAACAGTATCACAGTGGGTCCATCATTAGCATTTGCACTTAGCACTATACGGGTGCGTGGCACAACTGCCCATCATCAAGCACATATATGAAACATTGTGCATGCGCCCACTACTAGCATGTCAGACTCCGGAGGGGTGATCCTGTCCAAATGCTAATTATAATCACTTAGCCCAATAATGAGACATGGTGCACACGTCACCTCAAAACAATAACACTCAGCCCCAATATGAGCCTGGCGTACGCGTCACCTCAAAATCAGTACCAAACCGGCTCTAAGGCCCAAACTCAGTAATTTACCGTTCAAGTCTCATATGAACTCATCCCAAATAGTCGATAAAACAGTTTTACCCTTAATAGATATTAGTAACATGTGAGGAATCAAATAAGAAGTACTAAGACAGAAATATCATACACGGATATAGTATCATGACTGAGAACATGTGTACAAATAAGGTATATAACTCAGAAATAGCAAGAATAGCCCTATCAAGTCTCAAGAAGTAGCGCATAGCCTAGACATAATGTCTAACATGATTTACAGTTCAAATAATCAAACAAGTAGAGGGGACAACATGATACTATGGCAACACAAGCCCAATATTAGCCTAAAGGCCTCCCCAAACCATGAATAAACCAGTGCACGCACACACGCCCGTTACCAAGCGTGTACGTCACCCCAATATCTTTCACATAATGTAGTCCTTAGGGTTAAATACATTCAAATCCAAGTTTAGAAGTATTACTTACCTCAAACCGCGCAAATCACAACTCTAACAAGCCCTTCCATCGTGTATCGGCCTCCAAACGACTCGAATCTAGTCACAAACAACTTAATATCAACAAATAATGATATATGAAACAACTTCAAACATTAAAGTTTCGATCTTTATCAAAATCAAAAATTCAATCCCGGGCTCGCTCCTCGGAACCCGACAAAATTTATAAATTCTATACACCCATTCAATTACGAGTCCAACCATACTAAAATTATCCAATTCCGACCTCAAATCAACCTTTAAACCTCCATTTTTATTTTTTGAAAAGTTTTCACAAAATTCTTCATTTCTCCACTTTAATCCACTAATTTAAATGCTAAAACAAAGATGGAATCATGATATAACGACAAATCCGAGTCAAAAACACTTACCATGATCCAAGACGTGAAAATCCCCTCCAAGATCGCCCAAAACCGATCTCTACAACTCAAAATATAAAAATAGTACTCTAACCCTCGATTTGGAATTAAATATCTTCTGCCCAGTTGTTCCTCGTTGTGATCACAAAAATCCCTTCGCGATCGCGAAGAACAAAAGTTCACTACCCACCACAATGTTCTACGCGACCGCGGAAACACTATCGCGAATGCGATGCTAAACCAACCTACCCCTTCGCGAACGCGGGCAACATTACGCCATCGCATAAGCTTAAAACCTGACTCTCCAGATGATCACTCCACTACGCAAACGTGTGAAACTTCATGCGATCGCGATGAACTGAGACGTCAAGGCTTCGCGAATGCATGCCCAATATCGTAAACGCGTAGACTAACGATTCGGCCCGTCATTTTGAGAATTAACATCCCGTTTGGTGGCTTAAGTTCTTGAGTTGCTTTGTATTATGTATTGTGACTTACGTGTGTGGTCGGGTTTGATCGGGATTAATTTGGAAGGATGATTCTTGTTTTAGAAGCTTAAGTGGTAAGAGTTGACCAGAGTTTGACTTTTGTGAAAACGACTCTGGAATGGTGTTTTGATGTTTCCAATAGCTTCGTATTGTAATTTTGGACTTAGGTGTATGTCCGGATTTGAATTTGGAGGTCCGTAGGTTGATTTGATGTATTTTGGTAAAAGTTGGAAATTTGAAGGTTTGGAATATTCATAAGTTTGACCGGAAGTTGACTTCGACGTTATCGGGTTCGGATTGTTGTTTCGGAAATTGGAATAGGTTTGATATGTCCTTTGGAACTTCTATGCAAAATTTGGATTTATTCCGAGATTGGTTAGGCTTGAATCAGACGCTTGGTTTGAAGTTTGAAGTTTACGAACTTAAGAGATCGATCTTGATCGACGATTCGTGTTTTTGGTGTTATAATGTGTAATTTGAGGCCTCAAGTAGGTCCGTAATATATTTTGGAACTTGTTGGTATATTCGGACGGAGTCCCGAGGGGCTCGGGTGAGTTTCGGGGTGGTTTCAGACCATTTCGAGGCCATTTTTAGTTGCTGGTTTTGGCCACAAGGGTGTGCATCGCGATCGCGAACTTTGGGTCGCATTTGGGAAGAGCAAATTGCCGTTTGGGCACTGTGAATTCGCGATTGCGAAAGCCTTTCCGCGATCGCATAGAAAATATTTCTGCTGTCACAGGACTGACTTTGGAAGCTTATATCATGCAATCTATAAGGAATTTGGAGATGATCCAAAAATAGAAGTTGTAGCCCTTTAGTGTCTAGTCTGCAGAAAAGTAAACCTTTTGTCATTTAGAGTTTTGTTTGAAACATTATGTCCATTATACTAGAGTCTGTCTGGAAGAGTTGGGCAAGCTTGCTGGAATTTGTTCATCGCGATCGCGGGGACATGTCCCGCAATCGCGAAGGGTAAAAAACGGAGCTGGGATTATTTTTGAATCACGATCGTGAGGTTGGAAACCGCGATCATAGAAGGACCCCTAGTAGTGTAATAAACATCAAATTTCGGGTTTTTGAGTTCATTTTCTTCACTTATTGAGTTCTTGGAGCACAAGTAAGGCGATTTTGGAGGAGATAAACACCCAAATCTTGAGGGTAAGTAATGGTATCTTTGTTTTGATTATATATTTTGTTTATCCATGGATTATTACACCTAAATTAAGAATTTGAAGAGAAGAAATTTGGGGGTTTTGTCTAAACTTTCCTAAAGTGAATAATTGAGTTTTGAATATCGATTTGGAGTCGAATTTGAGTGAAATTAGTATGATTGGACTCGTAATTAAATGACTTGTCGGATTTTGTGAGTTTTATCGGGTTCCGAGGTGGGGGCTCGGGTTTGACTTTTTAGTTGACTTTGAGTAAATGTGTAAAGACTCGACCTCTATCATTTAGGAATGTTTCCTGATGCATTATTTGATGTTTTGAGTTATTCTGGCTAGATTCGAGCCGTCCGGAGGTTGTTTCACACGATAGGGTCATTTTAGAGTACTGATTTGGCTTCTTTGAGGTAAGTATCTTGCTTAACTTTGTGGGGGGGTATGATTTGAGTTGCTTTTTCTATTTGTGTTTTGTGAAAGCCGTGTACGCGAGGTGACGAGTGCGTACTTGGGCTTATAGGTGGAAATTGACGGGTTTAGATTCTTAGGCTTCCTTCATATATTTGTTTGAAGTTGTTAACCCATGTTATATATTTTATTTGTCATGTTTACGCTCACATGCTTTATTTGAAGTTGTTAACACATGTCATACCCTGTATTTATCAAGTCTGCTCTTATATGCTTTATTTGAAGTTGTACCTATTTTATCATTATGTGACTTTCTTTATTGTTGCGTTATTCTTAATTAAAATTGTTGTTACATGATATCCTTTTTTGTTGCCGGGTTATTCTCATGCATTTAGACGTAGTTGCTAGTTCATGCCATCTCTTTCATTGTTAGCTTATTTCATACACTAGAATTCGAAGTTTGTCATTTCATGGAAATACCTTCATTATTGAGTTATCCTTAAGCAATTAATTGAAGTGGAAGTTATCGAAAGTCATTAATCTATATTAATTAAGGTTGTGTTTAAAGGGGGTGTTCTTTATTGTTGAGTTACTTTCTCGTTCATTTTGTTATCATCAAGATTCTATACACATTGTGTTTGAGCCGTGGGCTATTTGTTGTGGAAATATTGATATTTGTTGGTTCTTTTGGATAGGTTGTGAACTATGGGAACTTGTGGTACGAGTAGATATGTCATGTTGTTGTGATGTTAACACATGTGAATTATTACGTGGGTTGGTTGTTATTATGTGGAGCATAAGGGTGGCATCTCACGTTTATTGTTATGCGGAGCATAAGGGTAACATCTCACTATTGTTGATTGAGCGGAGTGATACGGGTGGCTATTGTGTATTTTTCCGGGCGGAGCGATAAGGGTGGCTATTACACGGAGTGATATGGGTGGCCATTAGAGTACTACATNTTCTATTTCATATAAATACCCTCATTATCGAGTTTATCCTTAAGCAATTAATTGAAGTTGAAGTTATTGAAAGTCATTAATCTATTTTAATTGAAGTTGTGTTTAAAAGGGGTGTTGTTCATCGTTGAGCTACTTTCCCGTTCATTTTGTTGTTATTGAAATTCTATACACGTTGTGTTTGAGCCGTGGGCTATTTGTTGTGGAAATATTGATATTGTTGGTTCTTTAGGAAAGGTTGTGGTCTATGGACATTTGTGGTACGAGTTGATATGTCGTGTTGTTGTGATGTTAGTACGCATGAATTATTGTGTAGATTGGTTGTGGTTATGCGGAGCATAAGGGTGGCACCTCATTGTTATTGTTATGCAAGGCATAAGGGTGGCATCTCACTGTGGTTGATTGTTCGGAGTGATACAGATGGCTATTGTGTTATTGTTCGTGCATAGCGACGAGGGTAGCTATTATACGGAGTGATACAGGTGGCTAATGATATTGTCATGGTGGAGTAATACGGGTGACTATCGGAGAGATAAGGGTGGCAATGTCAGGGATGTGTAATGGCCTGGGGGAATTTTATTGGTGATATTTATGTGACGGTGTGTTTTTCCTTGTGTATGTCATACACCTTTCGTGACTTGTTGTGTTGTTTTCAATGAGCTACTCGATGTCTTTGATATTACTTTTTGACTTGGGCTGTAATAGTACATTCGTACAAGCATACACCGTAGCATGTCACTTATACTAGTTCAGGAGTATGAAACTTAATATTTTTTGATCATGTCCATGTATTCTTGTATTATCTGCTTCATGTTGATAGTGAGCATGTGACCATGCCGAGTGGATTGTGATAGTGAGCTTGTGACCACGCCGAGCGAATTGTGATTGTGAGCATGTGATCATGTTGGGCGGATTGAGATATTGGCATGTGAGTTGTCTGTGCGGTTGTGATTAGAAATGTGGGCAAAAGGTGACGTGAGCATATGATTGTGGGTTGAGACTCGGGACTTGTAATTATGAGATGAGGTATCTCGGAGTGATTTCGTTGTGAAACTCGTGTTACAACGGCTTGATTAATTGGTTGTTATTTATTTTCCTTATTTGGTTTCAATGGTACTTTCACGGTGTTCTTATTACTTTACTGTTTATATCACATGTTGATTGTTGTTGCCATTTACTGATTTCTGCTTTCATTATTAGCTTTATTCTTTTATATTGCACAGGTTATTTTGTCTAGTAGGTGTCTTGACTTGTACCTCGTCACTACTCCACCGAGGTTAGTCTTGATACTTACTGGGTACCAACCGTGGTATACTCATACTACACTTCTATATATTTTTGTGCAAATCCAGGTACTGGAGGTATCAGACTCGGGCAGAGTAAGCTTATTGATCGCGAGGATTCATGGTAGAGCTGCTTAGTCATTACAGTCCCTTGGAGTCCTTTCATTTCATTGTACTGTCAGCTTGTTATTTGAACAATATTGTATTTTGATCTTTGAGATCTTTTCATGTATTCAGCTAGAGTTCGTGACTCTGTATTACCTAGTCTTGGGAGGTTGTAGTGATTATTGCCGCGTAGGCTTATTTCAGATTTATTTAGGTATTTATATAAATCTCTGATTTAAAATATCATGGTTAAATTGGCTTAATTGTTGTAAGTAATCAGCTTACCTAGTCTTAGAGACTATGTGCCATCACGACGCCTAAGGCAGGATTTTGGGTCGTGACACGAAGCCTCAAATCACATCAAAGAACACCGAAACCACGAATTGTACTCCAATTCAAGCCTAATGAACTTATAAACTTCCAACTTCTAAAACTAATGCCGAAACCTATCAAATCAACTCCGATTGACCTCAAATTTTGCACACAAGTCATAAATGACGCAACGGACCTATTCTAACTTCAAAACCAAAATCCGAACCCGATATCAACAAAGTCAACTCTCGGTTAAACTTCTCAACCTTCCAAACCTTCAACTTTCCAACTTTTGCTAATTCAAGGCAAAACGACTTACGGACCTCCAAATCGACATCCAGACATATGCCTAAGTCCAAAATCACCATACGAAACTATCAAAACCATCAAAACTCCATTCCATAGTCGTCTATATAAAAGTCAAACTCCGGTCAACTCTTTCAACTTAAGCCTTCAACCTTGAGACTAAGTGTCCCATTTCACTTCGAAACATCCCTGGAGCCGAACCAACCACCCCAACAAGTCACATATCCATAATTTAACATGGAAGAAGCGATAAATAGGGGAACTAGGCTACAATACTCAAAACGACCTGTTGGGTCGTTACATTCCCCCCCCCCCCAATTACACAAATATTCGTCATCAAAGGGGTCTAGAATCATAGCTGGAGTCTCAAATAGGTGTGGATAGATGCTTCGCATATCCCGCTCGGTCTACCACGTAGCCTTCTCGACTTGCTGGCCTCTCCACTGAACTTTTACTGAAGCTATATTCTTTGATCTCAACTTTCTAACCTGCAAATCCAAAATGGCCATCGGCTCCATATCATAGTCAAATCCCAATCTAATTGAACCGTGCTGAATTCCAAAACATGAGACGGATCACCATAATACATCCAGAGGATAGAAACATGAAACATTGGGTGAATACCCGATAGACTAGGTGGCAATGCAAGCATGTAGGCCACCTCTCCAATCCTCTCAAGCACCTCAAAAAGGACGACATACCGAGGGCTCAACTTGCCTTTCTTCCCGAACCTCATCACACCCTTCATGGGTGATACTCTGAGCTATACCTTCTCTTCCACCATATATGCAACATCACGAACCTTCCGATCAGCGTAACTCTTCTTTATAGATGGAGTTGTGTGAAGCTGATCCTGAATTAACTTGACTTTCTCTAAGGCATCCTAAACCGAATCAGTAGCCAATAACCTAGCCTCTCCCGGCTCGAACCAACCCACTGGAGAACGACACCGCCTCCCATATAAGGCCTAGTAAGGAGCCATCTAAATACTTGATTGGTAGTTATTGTTGTAGGTAAACTCTGCAAGCGGTAAAAATAGATCCCAAGAACCCCCAAAATCCATAACACAAGCGCGTAGCATATCCTCCAATATCTGAATGGTGCGCTCGGACTGTATGTCTGTCTGGGGGTGAAATGTTGTACTTCACTCAACCCGTGTGCCCAACTCTCCCTGCATTGCCCTCCAAAACTGCGATGTTAACTGCGTGCCCCGATCAGAAATAATGGACACTGGCACACTGTGAAGGCGAACAATCACGCGGATATAGATCTCAGCCAACCGCTCTGAAGAATAGGTAGTAACAATCAGAATGAAATGTGTGGACTTAGTCAACCGGTCCACAATCACCCAAATAGCATCGAATTTCTTCAAAGTCTATGGGATCCCAACAAAGAAGTCCATAGTAACACGCTCCAATTTCTACTCAGGAATCTCAAGCCTTTGAAGCAAACCGCCCGGCCTCTGATGCTCATACTTCACTTGCTGACAATTTAGGCACCGAGCTACATACTCCACTATGTCTTTATTCATTCTCCTCCATAAATAGTGCTGCCTCAAATCCTGATACATCTTAGCGGCACCCGGATGAATGGAGCACCGCGAATTGTGGGCCTCCTGAAGAATCAACTCACGTAACCCATCCACATTAGGCACATATAACCGAACCTGCATACGCAATACACTGTCATCTCCGATATAAACCTTATTGGTATCGTTGTGCTGTACCATGTCCTTACGAACAAGCAAATGAGGGGCATTATAATGACGCTCTCTGATCCGTTCAAATAAGTAAGACCAGGAAACCATGCAAGCTTGAACCCTACTATATTCCAAAATATCTAACCTTACGAACTGATTGGCCAAGGCCTAAACATCTGATGCTAGCAGTCTCTCACCAACTGAATAAATGCATACTCACCGCCTTTCTACTCAAGGCATCAGCCACCACATTGGCCTTCTCAAGATGATACAAAATGGTAATATCATAGTTTTTTAATAGCTCCAACTATCTCTACTACCTCAAATTTAGATCCTTTTGCTTGAACAAGTGCTGCAAACTCCGGTGATCAGTAAATACCTCCCAAGACATGCCGTAGAGGTAATGCCTCCAAATCTTCAATGCATGAACAATGGCTGCCAACTCTAAATCATGAATGCGGTAGTTCTTCTCACGGGGCTTCAACTGGCGTGAAGCTAAGAAATCATATTATCCTCCTGCATCAAGATACACCCAATACCAATCCGAGAAGTATCATAATACATTGTATATGAACCCGATGCTGAAGGTAAAACTAGAACTGGAAATGTGGTCAAGGCAGTCTTGAGCTTCTGAAAGCTCTCTTCACACTCATCAGACTACCTGAATGGGGCACCCTTCTGGGTCAATCTAGTCAAATGTGCAGCAATGGACGAGAAACCCTCCATGAAGCAGCGATATATCCGGCCAAGCCAAGAAAACTCTGAATCTCATTAGCTGAAGACAGTCAGGGCTGCCTCAAGAACGCCACAGAACTGAGCCAAAACTCACACTTGGAGAATTTATCATAAAGCTTCTTCTCCTTCAACGTCTGTAGTACAATCCTCAGATATTGCGCATGCTTCTCCTGGCTATGGGAGTACACCAGTATATCATCAATGAATACTATAACAAAAGAATTAAGATATGTCTGGAATATACTGTTCATCAGATGCATAAATGTTGCTGGGGCATTAGTCAGCCCAAAAGACATCACAAGGAACTCGTAGTGACCATAGCGACTCCTGAATGTTGTCTTCAGGATATCAGTATCCTAAATCTTCAACTGGTGATACCCAGATGAGGTACTACTAAAACTCCCAAAACTACGGGGCCTCTTGCCCTCCCTCTCCTCGCGCTTAAGCCTGCGAACAAACTCCGGGCGCCTAGCAATCTCGACCACCTGGTTAAACCTAGCATCTGTCTCGGCCTCTAGGGCCAAACTGTAATATAGGCCATAGTTGAGGCCATCAGTGAACATCCTGGTCCGCTCTCTCTCTTTGTGGGAACCAACCATATGGCATGAAGGGCAAAATTTTCGAATCTTATCTCATACTAGGTCACATTCATATCTCCCTAACGTAGCTGCTCAAAATCTGTAACGACCCGACTGGTCATTTTGAGAATTTACTCTTCGCTCGATGGTTTGAGGGCATGAGTAGTTCCGTATGATGTATTATGACTTGTGTGTATCGTCCTTTTTGGTTTACATGTGTTTCGGAATTAGTTTGGAAGAATGAATTTCATGATTGAAGCTTTAAGTTGGAAGAGTTGACCAAGTTTGACTTTTGAGTATTTGACCTCGGATCTGAGTTTTGATAGTTCCGTTAGGTCCGCATGGTGATTTTGGAGTTAGAAGTATGTCCGGATTTGCATTTGCATGCTCTTAGAAGGTTTCGGCACTAATTGGCGAATGTTGGAAATTTGAAGGTTTGGAATATTCATAAGTTTGACCGGAAGTTGACTTTGATGATATCGGGTTCAGATTGTGGTTACAGGAATTTCAATAGCTTCGTTATGTCATTTGGGACTTGTGCGCAAAATTTGAGTTCATTCCTAGTTGACTTGATATGGTTCGGCACAATTTTGAAAGTTGAAAGTTCAAAAGTTTATTAAGTTTGATTTGAGGTGCGATTTGTCGTTTTGATATTGTTATGCATCATATGAGACCTCGAGTAGGTCTGTTTTAGGTTATGGGACTTATTGGTATGTTCGAACGGGATCCTGAAGGGCTCGGGCGTGTTTCAGATTAATTTCGGACCATTTTCCTCTATGTTTTCGTTGCTTGGTTACAGCTGGTTTCTGATGCCTCGATTGTCCTTAGCAATCGCGAAGATGGGGATGCTATTGCATAGGGGAATATCTGGAGCTGAGTGTTTCTTCTTCGCGTTCGCATAGGTTAATGGAGCTTGAGCATCGCGTTCGCGCAAGTGTATACGCGTTCGCGCAATGTAGAGCTAAGCTGGGTAGGTCTTCATGACTTCTTCATCGCATTCGCGAGCCTGGGGCCGCGTTCGCGTAGAGATTTTTTGAGGCAGAGCTTTTTGTGCTTCGCGATCGCGTAGAGTATTTCAAGGGTAGTGTATTTTCTTCTTCGCGATCGCGATTCATTAATTGGTCCAGTGATTATAAGTACTCTATTTTGGGGGGTTTCGGCCATTTTAGTATATTTGGAGCTATGAAATTGGATTGAGACTATTTTTGAAGTGATTTAATATGGATTGGGGTAAGTGTTCTCTACTCAGTTTTTATTATATTTCATGCATCTATCCTCGTTTGTGGTATTTGGTTGATGATTTCAACAGAGAAATTGGGGGTTTTGTCTAAAATTTCATAAAGATAATTTTTGAGTTTTGAGCATCGATTCGGAGTTGGATATGATTGAAAATAGTATGGTTGGACTCATAATTGAATGGGTTGTCAGATTTTGTGAGTTTCGTCGGATTCTGAGGTGTGCGCCCGAGTTTGACTTTTTGGTTGACTCTGGGGCTTTTGAATAAAGATTTAACCTTTATCGATTGAGTTTGTTTCCTTATGCATTATTTGATGTATTTGTGTTGCTTTTGGCTAGTTTCGATCCGTTCGGAGGTTGATACGCGCGGGATGGAATTTTTAGAGTATTTTTTGGCTTGCTCGGTATTGGATTCGGCTTGTTCAAGGTAAGTAACACTTCTAAACTTGGTACTGAGGGTATGAACACCTGAATATACATGTTATATGTGTGGGGTAGAGGTGACGCACATGCTAGATGACGGGCGTGTGTACGTGCACCGTGTGAATTATGACTTGGATGATTCTATGGTACTGTATAGCTACCTAATCTTGTTTTTATCCATGAAATTTCTACGTGCTATAGTAATTGAGCGGTGATCCATGTTAGAAACCATGTTTAGGCTATATGTTTATTCTGTTGGGACTCATTGAGGTCATTTCTGCTGTTGAGTTATTTGCTTAAATTGCAATCACATACTCAGTCATATTCATTCATTTGCATATCATATCTCAGTCTCTGTTATCATTTGTTATCACATCATGTTATCATTGTTTGGGCTGATTGGCATGAGATTTGTGAGCCCGAGAGACTAGAGAAATTGATGACTGAGTGAGGTCGAGGGCTATTTGTGAGTGATATTGATGGGATCGGGCTGCGTGCCGCATCAGGCATTATTGACTCATGATAGGATAGGGTTGCATATCGCAATAGGTATTATTGATTCATGATGGGATCGAGTTGTGCGCCGCAGCAGGTTTTATTAGCGCTTGGGCAGGATCCTCCCCTCCAGAGTCTAACATACCAGCAGTGAGCGCAGTATTTATTAATTCATGATGGGATCGGGCTGCATGCCGCAGCTGGTACCGTATAGTGCTGAGTGACTGAGTGTGCTGAGGGATTGAGCATGATGAGTCGGAGTGTGAGATAGTGATATTGAGTACTCTGAGAGTATGAGTACATGAGTTCAACACTGTGACGCATTGCATTTGACATGCATACTTGACATACAAGCTTAGAGATGCATTTCCTCATGCTACACGGTTTTATGACATTCATGATTTCACATGCACATTGATATGTAGGCATAAAGATGTACTTTCCTCATGCTATATGAGATTTAAACATCCTATCTGTTATTGAAAGTTTTTGGGAAAAATCAAAGATTTCTGACTCACTCATATTTTGGTGGTTTCGGTGAAAGATTTGCGTTTTACTGTTATACTTGAAAAGCATGCCTATTTTCCGTAACTGTGAACAAGTTGGGCATTATATCTTTGAGTTATTTCTTGTACAACTTGTATTATATTGTTATGAGCTGTTGTTGGCTATCGGTCTTGGACTCTGACCCAACTATCCAAGCTTGTCACTACTTTCAACCGAATGTCAGGCTTGTTACTTATAGAGTACATGGGGTCGGTTGTACTCATACTATACTTCTGCACCTTGCGTAGAATTTGGATGTAGCTGGTATTGTAGATGCAACTACATTCCGGTCAAAGCTACCACTTGTTCTTGGTAGCTTTAGAATTATTAATATGTTCATGTATATTTCAAACAAATGATGTATTTATTTCATACCATCTTTGTAAACTGTAAATCTTAGAAGCTCATGATTTGTACTACCAGTCCTTGGGAAGTGTATAAAAGTTTAGTTATTTCATCATTTATTTTCTTAGTAAATCTCGTTTGAATTGGATTGTTGCTAATTGGCTTACCTAGCGGGTTGGGTTAGGTGCCATCACGACTAGTTGGACTTTGGGTTATGACAAGTTGGTATCAGAGCTCTAGGTTCATAGGTTCTACGAGTCATGAGCAAGTGTCTAGTAGAGTCTTGCGGATCGGTATGATGATATCCATACCTATCTTCGAGAGGCTATAGGGCATTTAGGATAAACTTTCCATCTTTCTTTCCTTATCGTGCGACATTAATTTAGCTTGAAGTGTATCTCTTTGAATTCCTTCCACTCACCCGTATGCGTACGTGAGCGCTCGATACCAGCTGTGCATCGACGGCTTGTAATGTTGTGGATGGGGTACGAGATGTGTTCTCTGTATTTTAGTGATGGGCCAGTCTAGAGGACTTGAGGCCAGGTTTGGACCATAGCTTAAGCTCGGTAGTTTCAATTGTGTGGGCATGTGCTTTTGGACTTATATGTCCGTTGGTATTCCTATGAGTGGAATTTGTGGTTCGATGAGTGGTTGGATGGCTATATGATGAGTAGGATGTGACCGCGAGAAGTGTTCAGATGGCTTAAATATGTTGCGAAGGGTTTACTTGAGATGTGAAAAGGACTATTGGGTGCTTGATTTTTGTCTTGATGTGTTGTACAGTCTCGAGTTATGATCGTGTTGAGGGATCTTTCATGTTATTTATTTGTGGAACGAAGTAGATTCTCATGTCTTGTTGATGAGTTCAGAGTCACGAAGATTAAGTGATTACATAATAGTTGTGGCTGTGAAAGGGTATAGAGAGATGTCAGTTTGAGACTAAGCAAGTGGGTTATCACATGCGGGGTGATCTACGGATGTGAGATCCTTATAGTGTTGTGTGGAGGCTTTCTTTTCTACCAGTGGGTATAGGTGTTGTGAATTGAGTTTGGATTGGTTGAGAAAGTTGACCTGACCGTCACAATGATAAATGCGAGATTAACAGATGATTTGAGGTATTATATGGTTTGTGTTACATGAGCTTATGAAGAATTTAGTTGAATCTCACTGCGATAATATGGCAGCAATAGAGTATGGGTATTGTGAGTTATCGGGTATTATGTTTTATGGATTTGAGCCAAGTGGGGGCAGTTTGCCATCGGTGATTTGATTGCATGATTATGTGTTGTATTGGTTTCGGTCTAAGGCATACTTGTGGATCGGTTATGACTTGCAGAGGCTGATTTTGAGGATGACTTAAGCAAGAAATTTTCTGGATGCATGGTGTATTACACTTTACGGATATATAGTAATCTTGGAATAATTCAGGTTTGTTGTTCGTGGTGGATGTGATGTGCTAAGGAAAGGGGTTCACTCGGTTACTTAGACCTATACATTACTCCTTTGGGTGTTATCGTGCTGATGGGGCACAGACCGTTCGACTGTTTGGGTGGTGCAATTGAAATTTGAGCAAAGTGGATGACTCTCGAGAAGGTTCTAATGGATCCAAGATTTATATGTAGCAATTGAGATTTTTTTCGGATTTGTATATGGTTAGAATCTGGGATTTGCATTGGATGGTGTGGGGATTCGTGGTATTTCTATATTATTATGGATTTTACATTTCAGTATCAGGAAGGTGAAGAAAATGACTTTACATTCGTAGAAGGTCTCCTCAGAGTGGGTGTCTCGGTTGTGGTACTTTTGGGGTGCTTAAGATGGAATACAACGACTTATGGGCCTTAGGGAGGTGTGGTTTTATGCTAGGATCTCTTGTGGTGAGCTTTAGTAAGGATTGTGGTGTTTTGACAGGGAGAAGTGTCAACTTGAGGGTAATTCAGAAGGAACTCAGAGAAATATGATAGCTTGGTAGTAGATTGGATCAGCACGGTAATGGATATGATCAGTTCTTTGGGTACTTATGATGTGGTGAGTCTTTACAGGTGTTTTGTGGCAATACTCTTGGGTTTTGCAACTTGTGTGGCTTGGTTAAGTTAGAGAGATTCAGTTCTGATGGCTTGGTTATGTGCAAATGGGTTTCGAAGAGTTCTCGATGGTTTCTACCACTGTTTGAGATGGATATTTCCTACCGGCGTGAGGAGCATATTACGTATTGTGATTTTCTCCTGGACGGGATCAAATGGAAGGTTTCTAACTGATCGGGTATGTATTCTGCTGGTGACTCAGAGTTGATTATAATATTCTTGTGCTTTTTATATGATAGCATGATAGATGCAATGTGTTGTGTGGGATTGAGATTTGCATGTGCAAGGTCACAGTCCAGTTTTGAAGGGAAGGTCATGAATTCTTAGACAACATAGATTGTTTCAGATGACTAGATGAATGTTATTACTACTTGGTATCGCCTGAGAAGGGTGCGCATCTCAAAAGGCGCACTATGTTTTGCCTTACGAATGCTTCATTGGTATTGCGGTGCTCATCTGGTTGATCGATTGCTGATGTTCAGAGTTTGCTATGTGGCACGGAAGAATTTTGGAAGTATTTCTCGGGGGATGATTATATGAGAGATGTATTAGTCATTCGAGTGGTGGAGTTGGGATAGGCTATGGTGATTCATGTGTTCTATGGATTTGGAGACTGGGAGTTCTTAGAAGCAGATTATTTCAGGGTTGCAGACTGTGAAGATGTGGCTAGAGTTAGCTAGATGGTAGTACGTGCTGTGGTTATGTCAATATGGACTTTTGAGGGCTATTTATCCATTTGGGGATGACCGAAGTTCATTTGGGGGCCCATTGGTAGGTCCGAGGAGGATGTGTATTCTACACCAGGTTGGATTTATTGACTCAGCAACGTTATTGATAAAAGGTGTGTCATTCGGTTCGAGTTGAGCTTGTTCGTGTTCTAATATGTTCCATGTGTTACTCTTCTATGCTACGAGAGATTGTGATTTGTTGGTTATATGAACACATGATGTGGTTCTGTTCGGGCCTTTTAGCAAAATTTGAGCGAGATGGTTATTGGAGTGTTGAATGGTTGATTGCGCCTTGGTTATGTTCTCTCCGGGCTGTGGTATATTGTGTTATTTGCTTCTCCATGGTTATGGTCATGCACTTTGTGTATTTGATGTCGAATTGCGTGTAATTGTTGATTTTGAACATGGTGGCTTGATGTATTTCATTTGGACTGGTATTTGGATGGGTTATGCATTGCAGCGGGGCTATGTTGGGATACGATACTTTGTGATAGATTCGTGTGTTCTGGTTCTACTATGTGCGATGGATTCATAGCATTGCGGTTTTAGTGGTGCTTATTGAGCTTGCGGGACAGTTCTCTCATTTGAGTCATTTTCCATTTTTGGGTGCATTTGTATTGTTGCTTATTGGTGCACGGATTGCACAGTTTGTGGCTAAAGGTTGTATTGGTGTGGTATGTCAGTAGAGTGGCTGTTTTTGATGAGATGAGGTCGTTGGACCTAGAATGAGTGCTATCGAAATTGATTATGGCATGTTTGGATGAATAATATCGGAAGTCAGCTGAGGATTTGGCTTTGGTTTTTGTTGGACGAGAGAGAGAGCTCCATGACTTGTTGATCTGATGAGTGGTTATGAGTTTCTGTGTATTTCTTCCATCATCGGCAGTGTACGAAGGTTTTGAATGAGGTTTTACTTGATATGAGGTTATTACCGGTACTGGGTTTGTTTTGAGCAACTACTGTGGTCGAGAATTATTACTACGACTATGCGAGTTGTGTGGTATATCATGTGATTATGTTTTGGGTTATGGTTATGGCTTGATACAGCTTGTTCAGACTTATACAGTGTATTGATGCGAGATTCCACTCTTACCAGGAATTCCGAATGTTGGAAATTAGGTTGTAAGGCTTATGAGCTAAGGTTGAATTAAGGATCTTCAGTTATGTTGTGTTGTCAGGCTTATATGGGTTGGGGTGACGTGGGATCACCCTCGGGTATGTGCATGTTAATGTTACACGGCGATTTGATGGCTTTGGAATGACTCTAGGCATGTTCAAGGATGAACTTATGTTTAAGTGGGGGATAATGTAATGACCCGACCGAATGTTTTGAGCATTTACTCTTCGCTCGGTGGTTTGAGGGCATGAGAAACTCCGTATGATGTATTATGACTTGTGTGTATCGTCCATTTTGGTTTTCAGGTGTTTCGGAATTAGTTTGGAAGAATGAATTTCATATTTGAAGCTTTAAGTTGGAAGAGTTGACCAAGTTTGACTTTTGAGTATTTGACCTCGGATCGAAGTTTTGACGGTTCCTTTAGGTCCGGATGGTGATTTTGGACTTGGGCATATGCCCGAATTTGCATTGGATGTTCCTAGAAGGTTTCGGCACTAATTGACGAAAGCTGAAAATTTGAAGGTTTGGAATGTTCATAAGTTTGATCGGGAGTTAACTTTGATGATATCGGGTTCAGATTGTGGTTCCGAGAATTTGAATAGATTCGTTATGTCATTTGGGCCTTGTGTGCAAAAGTTGAGTTCATTCCGAGTTAATTTGATATGGTTCGACACGTGTTTTGAAAGTTGAAACTTTAAAAGTTCATTAAGTTTGATCTGAGGTGCAATTCGTCATTTCGATGTTGTTATGCATTATTTGAGGCCTCAAGTTGGCCCGCGTTAGGTTATGGGACTTGTTGGTATGTTCGGACGGGGTCCCGAGGGACTCGGACTCAGATTGATTTTGGACCATTTTCCTCCATATTTTAATTGTTGGTTTCTGATGCCTTGATTGTCTTCGCGATCGCGAAGATGGAGATGCGATCGCGTAGGGGAATATCCGGAGCTGAGTGTTTCTTCTTCGCGTTCGCGTAGGTTGCTGGAGCTTGAGCATCGCGTTTGCGCAAGTGTGTATGCGTTCGCGCAGTGTAGAGCTAAGATGGGCAGGTCTTCATGACTTTTTCATCGCGTTCGCGAGCCTGGGGCCGCATCAGCGTAGAGATTTTTCGAGGCAGAGCTTTTTGTGCTTCGCGATCGCGTAGAGTTTTTCAGAGGCTGTTGCATTTTCTTCTTCGCGATCACGATGATATTTCCGCGATCGTGATTCATTATATCATCTAGTAATTACAAGTACTCTATTTTGGGGGGTTTCAGCCATTTTAGCATAGTTGGAGTTATGGAACTCGGATTGAGACAATTTCTGAAGCGATTTTCACCTTATAGATTGGGGTAAGTGTTCTCTAATCAGTTTTTATTATATTTCATAAATCTATCCTCATTTGTGACATTTGGTTGATGATTTCAAAAGAGAAATTGGGGGTTTTTATCTAAAATTTTAATAAAGTTAATTTTCAAGTTTTGAGCATAGATTCGAAGTCGGATTTGAGTGAAAATAGTATGATTAGACTCGTAATTGAATGGGTTGTCGGACTTTCGGAGTTTTATCGGAGTTCGAGGTGCGAGCGTGGGTTTGACTTTTTGGTTGTCTTTGGGGCTTTTGAATAAAGATTCAACCTTTATCAATTGGGTTTGTTTCCTTAGGCATTATTTGATATATTTGAGTTGCTTTTGGTTAGTTTCGAGCCATTCAGAAGTTGATACGCGCGGGATGGCATTACTAGAGTATTGTTTGGCTTGCTCGGTATTGGATTCAGCTTTTTCGAGGTAAGTAACACTTCTAAACTTGGTGCTGAGGGTATGAACCCCTGAATATATGTGTTATGTGTGTGGTGTTGAGGTGACACACATGCTAGATGACGGGTGTGTGAGCGTGCACCATGTGAATTATGACTCGGATGATTCTATGGTACGGTGTAGCTACCTAATCTTGTTTTAATCCATGAAATGTCTACGTGCTATAGTAATTGAGCTGTGATCCATGTTAGAAACCATGTTTAGGCTATATGCTTATTCTGTTGGGACTCATTGAGGTCATTTCTACTGTTGAATTATTTGCTTAAATTGCAATCACATACTCAGTCATATTCATTCATTTGCATATCATATCTCAGTCTTTGTTATCATTTGTTGTCACATTAAGTTATCATTGTTTGGGTTGATTGGCATGAGATTTGTGAGCCCGAGAGACTGGAGAGATTGATGACTGAGTGAGGCCGAGGGCCTGTTTGTGAGTGATATAGATGGGATCGGGTTGCGCGTCGCAGCGGGTTCTATTAACTCATGATAGGATCGCGCTACACGCCACAACATGTATTATTGATTCATGATGGGGTCGGGTTGCGCGTCGCAACATATTTTATTAGCGCTTGGGCAGGATCTGCCCCTCCGAAGTCTGACATACCAGCAGTGAGCGCAGTATTTATTGATTCATGATGGGATCGGGCGTGCCGCAGCAGGTATCGTACAGTGTTGAGTGACTGAGTGTGCTGAGGGATTGAGCATGATGAGTGGGAGTGTGAGATAGTGAGATTGAGTATTTTGAGAGTATGGGTACATAAGTTCAACCCTGTGATGCATTGCATTTGACATGCATATTTGACATACAGACATTGAGATGCATTTCCTCATGCTATACGATTTTGTGACATTCATGATTTCACATGCAAATTGGCATGTAGGCATAGAGATACACTTTCCTCATGCTATATGAGATTTAAACATACTATCCGTTGTTAAAAGTTTTTGGGAAAAATCAAAGATTGCTGACTCACTCATATTTTGTTGAAAGATTTGGGTTTTACTGCTATACTTGAAAAGCATGCCTATTTTCCGTAACTGTGAACGAGCTGAGCATCATATCTTTGAGTTATTTCTTGTACAACTTATATTATATTGTTATGAGCTGTTGTTGGCTATTAGTGTTGGACTCTGACCGTTGTCCAAGCTTGTCACTGCTTTCATCCTAAGGTTAGGTTTTTTATTTATTGAGTACATGACGTCGGTTGTACTCATACTACACTTCTGCACCTTGCGTATAGATTTTGGATGCTGATGTTGCTGTGTATGGCGGGAGCTTGGATTGAAGACGCACCTACGTTCCGTCTGATATGGACTATGAACAAAAATACGGATATAGCAAAACACGCGGAATCAAAAATAAGAGCTAGACCTACAATTGATTGGAAGAACAAGAACCAATTAGGATATGAAGCTTAATTACCTCTATGAACACAACTAATTGTAACCTTAAGCTATGAAAACTCTCAATAGATTGGTAACTCTTGAAAACCCGGATAAAGTAATTAAGCAATTAAATATTCACTACTAATTGCTCACCAACTAAAACTAATTTAGTACTAATGAAAGAATAAATAAAGTAATAAAGGAATTAAAGACATAAACATAAATGCATTAAATAAAAGATAAGGATAGAGTGTGAGACTTGCATGTCTTCAAGTTTATCATTCATCAAGTCTACCTAAAATAAAAGCCTTAAAGGCTATTTATACTAGAGTGGGTATTTGGCTGCAAATGACCCAAATATCCCTAAGCTAATTCTAAGGAGCTAAGTGTAGTCAATTATTACAAGTATAGCATTCTTGATCTTGACTCCTTTAACACACTCCAATGCTATGATGTTGACTTGAAAATCATTAAGCATGGTCATCCGGCATGTACCATCCCCCCCCTCTTGAAAGAAATTCGTCCTCGAATTTGGACCTTGCAAAACCAAGAAAGTAGCAAACATAAGTACCAAGCCAATCAAAATCAAAGCATTATATGTCCAAGCTAAAAGATCAGGGATCACAAGCTTGGACTCAAAAGTGACACTCCTATGATATAGCCAAGTGTCATAATCTATAAAGAACACATCTCCAACACAAATTTGACAATAAGAAAAATAATACTCACGAGAAGAATCAAAAGAGTGTAAAGTTTCATGCTTCCAACAAAACCACAATCTTATAAAATCCTCAACAAAGTGCACACTTTTATGGTATAACCAAGTGTCATAAGAAGCAATAAAAATCATACTCTCCAATCCAAAGAAAGACACTTCACCATGATAAGAAACAACTCCGGGGTCAAACATAAATTTTAATCCCCAAATATCTACACACTTTCTAACAACTTCACATGACAACTTAAGAGATATGCGAAGCTCATCATGAATCATCATATAAAGAATATCACAATACTCAAAGTGAAGAGTCTTTACCTCAATGGCCTTAGATAAACACATTATAAGCATAAGCCAAACGTACATACCATTCTCGCTTTTGGGCAAAAGAAAAAGCTCTTGACAAAAAGTATGCCAAAGTGCTAGTTCAAGACCTTTCTTACCCTTAGCAACTTTCTCTTGTTGAACCTTCACAAAATAATCAATAAAGTTAGGTTCTTTTTGCTCAAAATGGTCACTCAAAACACGAAAAGAAACATTGTTACCTTTTCTCATAGAAGCATTAGCAAAATCCAATGAGAATGTACTTTCAAAAGTAGGAATAAGATAAGTAAAGCAATTAATATTAGTGCTAGTATCAAAAACTTTACTTTCCTTTTCACACTCAACAAATTCATCACATAAATATGCGTAAGAGTCATCAAGATCAAATACAAGAGAAGTCAACTCATTAGAATACAAATGCAAGTTTTCTTCTTCTATATTTATGTCATTCTAAGTAACTTGTTTACTCTCCAACAAGGCATCTCCACACTCACATTTGCTCACTTCACCATAAAAATTGATTTTTTTTGCCAAAGGAATGACACTAGAATCAAAAGAATCATCAACACATTCTTCTTGACTCATTTCTTCATAAAGGTCAAAAATTTCTTCCAACAAAGTTAAAGTTGAGTCAAAAGAATCATCACATGCATCATCCCATAAAGGTGGGGTATCATAAGACTCAACATCATCACTAGCTAAAGAGTCACTAAACAAAGAACGAGAATCATCCAATAATGCACAAGAACTCTTAGCTAGTTGCAAGTCACATTTATTGTCCTCATCACAAGATAAAGAAATATCAAACTCATCAATGTCATAGCTATCTTTCAAACTCAAAGTGTCACCACAATCAACTAAAGTATCATAGGTAGAAGAATAAGCTACCTTGCACTTCCTCATTTAATTTCATAAGTCCTCTTGAAAAGGTAAATTGATCTTCTTCCAGGCTATTCAAAGTGGATTGAACTTCACTTGATGGTTCGTCTCCAAAAGTCCCTACACAAGTTACAAAACAAATAGAGAAAGAAGAAAGATTAGCATTAGAATAAGGAAACTCCTCACTCTCTTTTTGTTTTCCCTCTTTCTTTTCTCTATTTTTCTTTTCAAGCTCTTCACTCTTTTCTTGTGACAACTAGAGTTGTCATTTTTCTCTCCCTTACTTCTATCTTTCTTTTGTCTCTCATCCTTACTTTGTCTCTTTGCATTTTTCAAGGATGTTCTCAACTTCATTTGGCCTCTTCCCCTTTGGTTTACTTCATCCCCCCTATATTTGTCATTGAAAACTTGTTGGATGTTGTCCAACTCATTCAAGGTGGTCTCACGATCATGTTGAAAAAATGGGTTGTTCATCATCCGAGGCTCTTGACAAGTTACTTGTGGCCTAGGTAGTGGCGAGGTTTGATAAGGTTGTAGTTGAGGTACTTGTGGTGGTTGATGTGTGATTAGGGGTTGTAGTTGGTGTTGGTAGTAGGTAGGTGGTCGGTAGTTTGGTGGAGGAAAATAAGGCCCCTTTGGTGATTGTGGTTGCTTTGGTAGGTTTTGTGGTATTTGAATATGTTGGTTATGTTGCGTTTTTCCTCTTTGAAGCATTTGTCGTACTTGTGAATGAGAAGGTGTATTAGAGGAATTAGTAAGCGTCATACTACTCTCCTTTCCTTGTTGCCTCAAGTGAGATTCCCCCAATATGGAATTCAACCTTGCATTCGTTTTGTGTTGCCATATGGTAAAATTGGTAACCTTCTCACTTATGTCATAAAGCATAGAGACAACTTCATGCATCGGAGTCTCACTCCTTGGATCACAATTAGGACTAGAAGTTTATCCGTACTCCATGATACCTACAAAACGAGCAAACAAATTAGTAGTAAAGTCCTCACCAAGCTCACTCGATGTCGCTCAACCCTCGTGTATCACACCTTGCACCAATTGGCTTTTGCGTGCTCAAAGTCCTATTCACTCTTGCCTTTTTTCGCTCAAGTAGTGAATGTCAAAATTGCTAGCAAACTTAAGTTCCAAGGTTTCACAAGAAGTTCCAACCGTCTATGGGGTGGAGTGGAAGTAGTGTATTCACAAGGACGGACAATTAAAAGCAAACGGACTTGAACCAAGCAATTCACAACGAAATCAAAAGATAAAAGCATGAAACAATTGGCACGAAACAAAATTAAGCACATAAAGAACTAGGTTAAACTTAATATGAACTAATATCAAGTTTACACTAGTTTAGAATTAACAAACAAGAAGAAAAAGATTAACAACTGGAAAGAAAAAGAAAACTAGACAGAAAAATCTCTGAACTTCTGAACTTTGAACTCTCTGGACTTGTTATAATTTTCTGGGATTGATACTATGCCCAAGGTTTCACCCTAACCAACTGATGCAACTGATATGCAGATGCTCACACAACAGATGCAAAACCTTTCAGTCTAGAGCAGAAACAAACTCAGCAATTTTGGAACCAAACAGAGAAGAAACAGGGCAGGTTTACTGCTGCAGCTATGCAGACTTGCAACCTGCAGAAAAACAGTCTAACAATGGCAGGAAAACTGTGTAGCTGATGCTCAAAACTAAACTCAAAACTGCAGATTTTTCTTAGCTCTATTAGTAGTCCAAAACTACAGGTTTTCAGCAGCTAACAGATGCAGAAGTTTCAATTTTCTGCTGGTGCACAAGTATTGGAAACAATGAGTGCAGAAAATCCCTTCTAAAACTGTGCAGATCATGTTCAAAAGTGCAGAAAAAGATAGGAAAATTCACTAGCAAAGCAGAGAGATTCAGTAGCTATCTCAAATGGGCAACAATCAGTTGTGGAACTGTGCAGAAATGCTTCCTCAAACTGTTCTCAATATTCTCCCAGAAAACTAGAAATCAGTAACTACTTTGGACCCCTGCGAACAACCTAAAATTCTTACAGGTTTACTAGCTGAACTGGTTCTGGAATGCAGCTGCAGAAAATCAGTTTAAACAGCACAGAAATGTAGCTGAATGTTACAGAAACTGTCTTCCAAATACTGATGCAAACAGACTAGTAAAACTAATTGCAGCCTCAATTTCCAACTGCCTGGCCACAACAGATGCAAAACAGTGTTGAACTAGTTCCAATAGATGCAACTCACTTCAGCTGATTTCATCAGATTTTGAAACACTCACTCAATCAATTTCCAATAAGAACCTCGAGTCGACTTAGGAATTCAAACTCGATCACAATCAACAAGAAACTCGAGACAAACTCACTGATTCAAATCAACCACTACCTTCAAAATTTAAAGAATTTCAGCCAAAAGAGACTCACAACTAATTCTGAACAGTCAGCTAGTTCACAAGATCTTCAGCAACAACGCAATTCAGATTACTCTCCTAGATTCAAAGCAACTACAATTGATGACTCAATGAATCAAACTCAGGATCGAACAGAACTCTTACAAATAACAATCACAAATCCCAGAAGATATAGATGAAATTTCAGCTCAAGCAATCAAGTTTTCAAACTTAGAAGTTCATGAACTTAGAAACTCAAACATGCTTTCAAACCTCAGGAGTTAGAGAATTTGAACCTAGAGTTTTCTTCTGAATTCTATCGACACTGTAATTGGAAAGTTCAATCGTCGAGGCGATTACCTTCGTGGAGCCAAATCAGTTGCAAATGAATCTCAGAAAAAAAATGAAGAACACAGCTGTTGTTCTTCGTCTTCTTGAGAGAATCGACTCCGGATCAACCTAAAATATCAATTCGAATCAGCTCTACAGGTTTTCCTCTTCGATTTACCAGCTGCTCGAATCAGTTCGGGGAGTTCTTCAATCGAAACAAGTGTTCTTCGACTGATTCAAGCTCAGCTAAAACATTCTCAGTTCAATCTCACTCAAATATTCACAGAACGAGTTCAAATTTGATATACGAGCTCCATTCAACACAAAACAAAATTCCCCCAGTGATTAATTTCTAGGCACGACCATGAAATCAGAAGAATTCAGCCTGTCGTGTCAACTCTTGATAACCGGATTAGAGTAATTAAGCAATTAACTATTCACCGCTAATTGCTCACCAACTAAAACTAATTTAGCACTAATGAAACCATAAATAAAGCAATAAGTAATTAAGGGCATAAACATAAATGCATTAAATAAAAGATAAGTATATAATATGAGACTTGTATGTCTTCAAGTTTATCATTAATCAAGTCGTACTTAAAATAAAAGTCTTAAGAGCTATTTATACTAGAGTAGGTATTTGGCTGCAAATGACCCAAATACCCCTAATCTAATTCTAAGGAGCTAAGTGTAGTTAATTATTACAAGTATAACCTTCTTGATGTTTACTCCTTTAAAATACTTCAATGCTATGATGTTGACTTCAAAATCATTAGGTATGGTCATCCGGCATGTATCACGGTCATAGTTGTCACTTGTTCTTGGTAACTTTAGAATTATTAATTTGTTTATGTATATTTCAAACACATGATATATTTATTTCATACCAGCTTTGTAAACTCTAAATCTTAGAAGCTTATGATTTGTACTACCAGTCCTTCGGAAGTGTATAAAGGTTCAGTTATTTCATCAATTGTTTTCTTAGTAAATCTTGTTTGAATTGGATTATTGCTAATTGACATACCTAGCGGGTTGGGTTAGGTGTCATCACGAGTAGTTGGACTTTGGGTTGTGACAAAATATATATGCAACTCCTTCCTGCGGGTCTGTGAAAACAACTTCTCTAATGGGAGAATGGAGAACTCATGCCATGAAAGTGGCGCTGCGCCAACTGGCTTGCTCAACTCATAGGCCTGCCACGTTCGGTAGGCTTCCCCAGTCAACTAGAAAGTGGTAAATGCAACTCCACTAGTCCCCAAAATACCTGTTGTGCGAAGAATCCGCTGATACCAATCTAGGAAATCCTGAGCATTCTCTGACTCTTCCTCGCTGAACGTTGGAGGCTTAAGCCTCCCTGTCATGACCCAAAATCCAACTAGTCGTGATGACACCTAACCCAACCCGCTAGGTAAGCCAACTTTCAATTATCCAATTCCAATAATAATTATTAAAGCAATTTAAGTGAATAAAGATCTTAATCTTATACAACCCCCAAAAACTGGTAGTACAAATCATGAGTTTCTAAGAATAGAGTATACAAAGCGGAAATGAAATAAATACATAGTCTGTTTGAATAATACATAAACAGAGCTTTTATAAATCTAAGGCTACCCTGAACAAGAGGCAGCTACAACAGAAATGCAGGTACATCTTCAAGTCCCGCAACCA
Organism: Nicotiana otophora; assembly: GCA_000715115.1. Taxonomy (NCBI): domain Eukaryota; kingdom Viridiplantae; phylum Streptophyta; class Magnoliopsida; order Solanales; family Solanaceae; genus Nicotiana; species Nicotiana otophora. The sequence goes on from AWOL01S0020165.1 coordinate 251,586, forward strand.
TCGAGCACAACAACAACAACAACCAACATCTACACGCAATGTGAAGAAGTGTAGCATTAGTACAACCGACCACATGTACTGAGTAAGTAACAAACCTAGCCGTAGGTTGAAAGTAGTGACGAGCTTCTATCAAGGTCGGGTCCATAACCAATAGTCCACAACAGTCCATAACAACATAAAACAAATAATACCAGAAGTAGCTCAAAGATAAAATGCTCAGCCAAATCATGATTTCAAAAAGATAATAGTTCTTCCTTTCAAATACATCAGTGAATACCCAAATCGTTTGCCGAAGTTTCCAAAAATATGATTAATTTGAAAACAATAATTTCTCCCAAAATCTTTTCAATAATAAATAAGATGCTTCATTTTCCTTCCAGATAACCCGTGTAAAACAAATGCATCACTATGCCCATCTGTAAAAATATGTGAGAAATCATGAATGATGTGATGTTGTACAGCATGAGAAAAATACATCTTTATGCTTGTATATCATGTGTGCAACTCAGTGATAAAATCATAAACAGCCCCTTGGGCAGAACATCACTCATATACAGCCCCTCGGGCAAACCTCACAGTCACTCATGTCTCTCGGGCATACCTCACAGTCACTCATGCCACTCGGGCATACCTCACAATCACTCATGCCACTCGGGCATACCTCATAATCACTCATGCCTCCCAGTCACTCAGCACTCGGCACTCGTACTTAGTAGGTACCTACGCTCACTGGGGTGTGTACAAACTCCGGAGGGGCTCCTTCAGCCCAAGCGCTATTATCTGTACGAACAACTCACGTGTTATAAAAAAAAAAGTATATAAAGCATGCTGCAGGCGGGCAACCCCGATTCACATAATAATCCTCACCATCATGCCCTCGGCCTCACTCAGTTATCAATCTCTCCAGTCTCTCGGGCTCACAATGTCATGACAATAGCCCAAAAATGATGATATGATGTATTAATAAATAACAATAAAGACTGAGATATGATATGCAATGAAATGAATATGACTGAGTAAAAATTTTCAATTNTACTTAGTAGGTACCTACGCTCACTGGGGTGTGTACAAACTCCGGAGGGGCTCCTTCAGCCCAAGCGCTATTATCTGTACGAACAACTCACGTGTTATAAAAAAAAAAGTATATAAAGCATGCTGCAGGCGGGCAACCCCGATTCACATAATAATCCTCACCATCATGCCCTCGGCCTCACTCAGTTATCAATCTCTCCAGTCTCTCGGGCTCACAATGTCATGACAATAGCCCAAA